>JAGDQP010023950.1:615-28533 GCA_022664845.1 Lepisma saccharinum | reverse complement strand
GTGTTGTACCAATGAATTCGATTTCGTATCTGTTCCCATGACGCAAACCGCCATTGAATCCTCTCGAATGGTGGAATACCGACCCATATCGACACTCACTTCCGAAGGACCTATTGAGTTTGTTATTCCTGGAGATACGTCCGAGTATATACATCCAGCATACCTTTACCTCTACGTAAGATGTAGAATTCAGACCGCTGAAGGGGGTAATCTAGCAGTAGCCGCAGCGGGTCCACCTGCTGTTGCTGGCGATATCGTAGCCCCTGTGAATAATTTCTTGCATTCACTATTTTCACAAGTTGATATTTCCCTCAACGATAAGGTTATTTCATCTTCATCAGGCACGTATCCTTACCGGGCCTACCTTGAAACCGTACTTAATTACTCTGGAGATGCCTCTAATACCCACCTGACCAGTGCATTATGGTATAAGGATACAGCCGCCCAGTTTAATACGTTAGGTAATGCCAATACAGGCTTTCAGCAACGTACAGCCTATGTTACAGGGAGTGCTCAGTTTGAAATGATGGGTCGATTGTATACGGATATTGCCAGCATTGACCGTATACTCCCTAATAAGGTATCCCTACGTGTAAAACTCCATCGTAGTAAAGATGCTTTCTGTCTCATGGCTGCCGCCAATTCCAATTATAGAGTTCACCTAGATGAAGTCATACTGTATGCCCGCCGTATGGATATATCAGCGGATTTAGCACTTCAGTTAAATACCTATATGCTTAAAAACACTGCCAAACTACCATTGACACGTGTGGAAACACGTGTGCATACCATCCCCCAAAACGTATCGACGTACACTCTCTCTAATGTATTTTTGGGTAACGTTCCCAAAGGTCTTGTAATTGGGTTCCTCGCAAATACGGCATTCAATGGTCAATACAATGAGAATCCCTTCCAATTCCAACACTTTGATCTAAATCAACTTCAGGTGCAAGTAGGTTCAAAATCATATCCTCCCACGGCATTGACACCAGACTTTGCAAACAATTTGTTCTTACCGTGTTACCATACCTTGTTTTCCGGTACTGGCATATTTCACCAAAATGAAGGACATACTATTACCTTTTACGAATATCCTAATGGATATACATTGTATGCATTTATACTGTCTCCAACAAGTACTCTTGACGATACAACATGGGATGTTGTTAAGGATTCTCCTGTTAATATTAAAATTGGTTTTACTGAACGTTTAGCACAATCCATCACCTGTGTTGTCTATGCCCAGTTTGATTCCCTGATCCAAATCGATAAGGACCGTAATATTTACACCAATAATACGCTTTAAGATGTCAGCAATAGTATAAAAGGTTGTGTATACTGGTACCTTCTCTCAGTAGTGAGTAGGCAACAGCATGCGTGCGATTATTCATTTCTCTGCCTTTGACCAAACCGGCGATGAGGATTACATCGTCAAAGAAGTAGCCATTGTAAGTCCCGATGCTAATACCATGCAAAATTGGGTATTCCAAGCTCCCTTTGATCCCAGTGAACTCCCACTCACCATTCAGTTGGATAATGATTACCTAGCCACACACGTATTTGGTATTGACTGGTCCGATGGTGATTTCATACAGTGAATTACAACGTATCCTTGTTAAGTATACAAAATGCATTGATACTCTGTACACGCATGGAGAGCGTAGACAGAGGTACCTACAACAGCTTCTAGGTCGCACCGTTGTTAACCTCGAGGATGTGCAGTGTCCCAAAGCCATTCAATTGTTATTTCCTGTCAGTCATTGTGCTCATTACCAACACCAGTTTCCAACATTTCGCTGTGCACTGTACGAGGCTCAGTGTTATGCTAAATATCTACAGTACCATGATTTAGCACAATACATCTCCCATGAACCACCATGTGTATATAACCCCTCCCCCATTACTCCTAGCTCCAGTGTACGTACAGTACATGATGATGATGATGATGATGATGAGTGTACCTCCACATGACTATGTGGAACAGTGACCTACTAGACGTGGTGTTGCGCGATTGCCGTACAGCATCCGTATTAAGTGGCATTTATGCACTGGACACAATACCTGCAATCGTACAACCACCTGTTGCCTTAATTGTGAACCTAAGTCCTTCGTATCGTGAAGGTACACATTGGGTTACTTTGTATATTAATAGTCGACGACGGGGGTTTTACTTTGATCCGCTTGCTCAACCTCCGTCTAAACCACTTGTTCATTTCCTCCAAAGAAACTGTAAAGTCTACCATGTCAATCACATTCAGTACCAAGCTGATCATTCCTTGTTATGTGGTATGTTTTGCATTGTATATCTGTACTTCAAAGTACGAAATGTAAATATTAATTCAAAATTGTTCACCACCAACCCAACATGGAATGATCAACTTGTACACGAGTATGTCCGAAAAATAAAAAAGCAATCAAAATGTAAATTGTAACACCTTTTGTAGTAGAGTAGTTTAGTTGTAAGATCATATGTAGTAGAGTAGTTTCATGTAATAAAAACTTTTTTTTACCTCTAATCCTTTTGTGTTTTGGGTTTGATTTCAAGAAATGACAATCACCTTATATCCTGGTTGGTATATATTTATTGGTACTAAGACTACAAGTGTAATGTGGATATGTCATCCACCACCTTTGCTGATTGTAACTTCATCCAACACTGTAACTGTATGCAGGTTCGCAATGCGCATGCATACTCTTGCACTGGTTGGTGATACGTACAGTTGGTAATATCAACTTTAAACTGTAATGTGCGCAACGCAGGACAGGCTTGATCTTCAAGGTTTGTTACATTCGCCAACTGGAAAATCTTACGTAAAACACTCATCTTCTCATTACCCTTACAGTAAAAGATGGACCCTCTCTCACAACATTGCGTAACAAGATGGCGAACGTGTAATACACTAAACCCATTGGTTGTATTCCACTCTAAACCGTGCAAATTATTAGTTAGCCAATCCACTTGACGCTGGTACCCTACAGCTAAATCTGAACGTTCACATGGTAATTTTAACAGGCAATGCAATATTAATGTAGCATCACACGCAACCAAACAAAATTCACGGATAATGTACTCGTTGGCGGAAATCTTAAAACCTTGAAAATCAATAATGTACTGCCGTGCGCACAATACACGTAAACCCACTGGGTTCAGCTGCTGCTGTTGTTCAAACACTAAAGGAATCAACTGTGCAATGCACTCTGGGTCCTTAATAAACTGATGCACTATGTTTAATAAAGGTCTCTTCAAAATATGAGTATGACCCTGGGAAACAAAAATGGAATAATATTCACCAAACAGTTCTGGATCGTTCATATGACTTGATACATGCTGCGCAATCACGGTACCCGTATTCCAAACGTACAGGCAATTGTGGGCCTTACGTAAATTACACTCGGTACATTCAATTGGGTTAGATTGTAAGTATGCACCAATGGTGGACAACACACATTTATCCAAAATAAAGTCGCCTTCACAACTAGCACACTGCGCCATACTACCACTATCCACTATGTACTCTAAGGATTACACTGAGAGACACTACAGACACACGTGGAGTACATATAGTATGAAAATAACCACATAGTAAGGATCCACTACAATACACAGATCACTTGGGCTTAAAGGGGGCTTCCATATCCTTGGACAACAACATATCCACCAATGCACCACGGTTTAGTTTCAGCATGCGTTGAAGACCCCAGTCGAACTTTTCCTTTAATGCTGCTGGAGCCGACTCATGAGATTTCATGTACGTTGCAAACAAACCATCCACTGTCTTCGCGTCACGTAAAATGGTCTTTGTACGACCCCCAAACAATGTCGATATATCTTCAGGGCTAGCGTCCGGAAATAAATAGCCACCGCAATGACCGGTACAAATATGGTCACGTTGGCTCGGTTGATTCGTATAACATCCTATGCACAAAAGGCAATCGGAAAACTCATACTGATGAATACTTGCTACTATACACGGTTCATCCACCCACCGAGCAGAACACTTGCACGCGGCGGAAGACTTATCCGCAGGTACGACTGGACTGACAACACTCGCAATAGCCTTGTTCATGCTTGAGGTGGTCATAGCAACTGATAATGACACCTGATCACCAACACACTTTAACCACAACCCCGCACATGCGCAAACGCAGCTACACATACCACCACAAATCCTCACCACTCCTGCGGTATCGCCCTTTACCATGTCAAACTAACACCTGTTGTCAAAAGTGATATGCTAAGCCGATTCCACCTTCACGTACGACCAAGTAGCATTTCCCAATGAATAGAAGGCATTAAACCGAGTAGGACAAATACGGCAAAATTCCTTTGTTCAACAAAACTTTGTAAAGTCTTCTATTGCCCTAGTATATCGTCACCCACCATTGTAGCGGCACCGCTTTGTTCATGTCAAACTGACAGCACCTGTCAAAAGTGACGAGATAAGCCGATTAAAACGTCAAGCAGAACCATTTATCATCCTCACATCATTAATCTCTCCATTGTGTACAATAATCCTACATGACAGGTGAACATGGTCGTTTTGCGAACAATAGAGGCGGTATTACAAAGAGCACCCCAGTTGTAGGCCACACTCTACTCAGGGTTCTATCTTCACTTACGAGCCGCTCAACAAATAATAAAATGGCGTTTATCACATTCATAAAATGCAATCTAATACGCGATACCGAGTTTCACGGGCGCAAAGCGGGTCCTATCCCTATTGTGGGCCGGTCAATAAATAATAAAATGGTGGCCAATAAATTTTAAAATATTCGATTTATTTATTAAATAATCCAGTTATTACACTCTCATTAAAATATCAATCAAAACTGAAATTCCGCATCTACGAACATTCTCGAATAACCTTCCGTTAAGTCTGCAAAATAATTTCCAATACATTCCCGTTAGCAGGCAAGGAGGACAAGCCAATCACAACCTCACAAATACAGTTACTATGGTCAAAACCAGACACATAACGGTACAACAAATGTTTACACCACTTCTACTTCTAATATATATGAAAAATTAAGCTAGAAAACATATATTACACGTATACTCCAGGTTTATATGTCCTACCCTTATACGTATGCCACATGTATAAGGCATGTCTAGTTAGATATTTGTCATACATTTGGCAGACATTCGTTAGTGCGTGTAGCGTGGCATTCCTCTTAATTTTTGCCCATTTTTCGAACTTTTGAATACACACTTAACAGTATTTTAGTATACTAAAAATTCACACTGGAGTAGTCTGTGCGTACTCATCCTCATCACTTACTATAGTTTATCATAGTAATATGCAATGAGGATGCGTACGCACAGACTACTCCAGTGTGAATTTTTAGTATACTATAATATTGTCAAGTGAGTATTCAAAAGTTTGAAAAAAGGGGGAAAATTAAGAGGAATGCCACGCTACACGCACTAATGAATGTCTACCAATTGTATGACAACTGCTTATGTCCGCCATCCCAGCTGAGGTTTCCAGTGTTTTTCTCTGTCTCATGAGGCGAATACCACGCTAGTACCGCTCTGCATTCGCCTCATAATTCTCCGACGGCCGTAAGTCCTCCGACAAGTGCATAAGGACAACATATAGTACAACAAGTAAGTACAATAATGCACATAATATATGCGTGCACTTTGGTAAATTTATTTTACACAAAATCCTGGATATTGATTATAATACAGTGAGCGTTACTATTTACCTAATGGGGTGGCACTAGATATAACTATAAACTGCAGTAAATTTATTTTACATTACCAACAAAATAATCACACCACATTTCTGGAATGCTTCATTAATTTTCCATATATTCTTCAACTATGCTTGCAACGGTATCTTATAGGCAGAATAATCGCTCTACATACTTTCAATATCAACTTTCCCCGCTATCTTGGGAGAAACAAGCAGAAGAGTAAAAAGATAAATCAGATGGATAGTGAAACATACCCTTCACCACATAGTCCTTAACACACTCTCAAAGATCTATAACGGATAAGTGGTCAAATCGTAACTAATATAAACATTTTATTATTTTCAAGCACATACATTTTTTGTCTTAAAACATCCATCATCTTGATCATTGGTTGAAAAAATATACGTAAATTGAGATACGTAAGATACGTAAATTGAGTTCTTCATTATGTGTAAACCACAAACGTAATTACACATAGATAAAGTTATAATGTATATAGATTGTATTTCGTTGAGTGCTAGAGAAATGGAAAATCCTGGGAAATCTTTTAATACTGGTACGTGATAATACTCTCTTAGTTAATTCTGCACATGATGATGTTCCTTGTTCTAAATAGCAAATCCTTGCTCTCTGAAGATCTCATTTGCTTTTGCCCTCTTCCCTTTGCCTGGCGAAACTTTTTTTTCTTTTGCTTCAAATTCTTTTCAATCTACTTGTAATCCACTTGACACAAGACCTGAAATACAGAAGATTTGTAAAGTTGAAAATGTTTACAATAACTGTACAGTACATATTGATCGCGAATTTCAATACGGAATGTAAAAAAAACACACTTAAGTTTAAAGTATTCATACACTATATCATCTTCATACTCAAGTGAATAATGTAAAAATGGAAATCCAGTACGTCGGAAAAATATGCAACGCAGTTTCAAAGAAATATGCAGCTGCCCTGACTTTCCCATTGATTTCCCCAGGTTCACAAAACGAATATCAAGATGGTACCTTAAGTGAGACCCTGGCCGTTCTCTTCCCATCCCTTTACTGGAAGAGTGATTCCTCCGAGTTACGGGTTTAAGTCATAGTTGCTGCTGTAGCTCACAGAAAGGAGTTTAAAACAATAGAAGTGGGGCCCTTTGCTAAGAGAGAAACAACACAGCCTCGAATTAACATTTATCAATAAATAAATAATAAAAAAAAGAGTTAGATTTAGGTACAATAAATTATTTTCATAGACATTTTGCTTGACGGTAACAAATAGAACATACTTGGCAAGTATACGAGTTTTAAGTGACATGTCATTTTTACTTTCCACACACAATGTGATATAGATGATAGATTATTTTTAAAATCCCGTTTAAGATGGTGGTATCCTGAGAATCAATATTCTTGATTTGATAATAAATCTGGTTTACGTATCCATAACAAGTTTTTTTACTATATTTCAACTTACGACTCAAATTCACATTAAGACAAAAAAAAAAGATGAAATTTTAGAAGCTCTGTCTTGAAGTAAGGAAGGAGGATTTATTACTTCTCCTTACTTTTGCCTCTTCATATGCTTTCAAGGTGATTTTTTCTTAATATCCTAAGGTCACTTGTACGAAGAAACAGAAATAAGCGGACTGCTACTGACACCGATTTTTTTTTCTTACATTTTTGGGGAAGACTTCTAATACTTAAAACATTGGTACACTTTGTTTCGTATGAGCCATTTTTAGTTCCTTTAGACTTCGCCCCTCATAATTAAATGAATGCAATGCTTGTTAAAATTCACAAACATCCTTGCCCTAGGCGGGGTTCCAACCCGCGACTTCGGAGACGTTCAGACCGCATGATTACCTTGGTCGTTAATTTTAATTTGTTATGCCACTTGTAAATTGAAATTGAATTTTAATTAATGTTAACTCATTTAATGTGGGATTCTAATGCGTTAAGTAACTTCTAAGTCTATGCTCTAAGCCAATTTTTAGCAATTCTAAATTGTTTTTCCTGAATTTAACGTTAGTAGGCACAACAGGTAACTATGACGTAATTCCTTCCCAATCTGAAGCATGACGTCCCTTGGCGAGCACTTTTTCGGGCCAAGTATGGAGAAAGTAGCGGACAGGACCTTTGTCTAAGTATCATACCGGGCGGGAAGGTGAACCGATGGTTGGTTTGCCATGGACTCCTATCAGAAGAAGATAATGTCCAAGGAATTAAACAACAAAAACATGGATTCCAAAGCAGTACGTTCAATCTGTCCCCCGTAGATAGTTCTGAAGTGGTCAGATCGCCGTAAGAATGACGTTCCTCGGAGAGTACTCTGCCGGGGTGAGGGATGGAAAAGATAGCTGTCAGAGCCTCTGTCCAGCTGTCATCCTTACTTTTGCCTGATGCAACTCTGGAAAAACTTCAGGTAGCAACTAGATTATGGGCTGGGTTTCTATATTGAAATAATTTTTAATTTGTATTGTGAATTACGATTTTTAGTATTGTAACAAGAATTTTCTAAATACTAAACAGTGTTTTTGATTCCCTGTTTCACATTTGTAAAATATATAACCAAGGATTTATTTTGGAGGAGATGTGTAATTCCCTCCTCTATCTAGAACTTCGCTTCGCTGTCTCTAGCACTAAGCTTAATGAACTGCAGCACATTAAATATGAAACAAAATTATGCGATTTCGAATGTACGGTTAACTTTTAATTCGTTGCTTCAAACACAGAGTGGGGGGCTTAACCCCCCAAAAAAAACATTACTTCAACTCTATTTATGTCAAAATGTGTTCGCTTGTTTAGGGCTTATGTTGTAGTTTATATGTATCTGTAATGAATCTATAGGTCTATTCAATTTGTTACTCCACGAACATCTAGAGACCACTCGAGGATACAAATTTTGGCCGTGAATCTATATAAAACTGCAATTTTTTAGTTACATCACTTTGTGTTTGGAACGACGATTTGCCACGTTCAGCTAAAGCGTTATTTGCAGAGATGTTGAACCAGATTAGAAGTATAGGAACAGTTCCTGACTGACTAGATTCCAACATCAACTCCTTTCCCCCCAGGCACACACGAAAGTTTATCTCAAATCCTGCCACACTCAAAACTACATTGATTTATTCGGCGAAAAGCGCTCCCTCTAAGATCCACTGTCTCGCACGTACAGTATATTTAACACTCATTCAACATATGCGTTAGTTTCAATGACCTTGATTTGAAAAAAAAAACACACACACACAAAGCTAAAGCCATCGGCTTCTATCTGAGCGTGTGTGTACAGCAAGCAGTTCAAAGACAGGCAAATAATTGTGTTATTCATTTACTCGTAGGAGAGTCTGGATAAAAACAATATCTGGCAAGGTAAATGAGTTGCTATTAGAAAAATGTTTTCCTTCTCCCCGCCCTCCTTTTTATTTATGGCCTTTAGTCGTATTTGTCACAGACAGGATAGCATAGGTAAAAAATATGAGGGAACGAAGCCGGCTAGACCTAGTTTGAAGATACCATCCCGTTAGAAGTATGGCAGGCTGCGCAGAGTGAACTTAGTAGGACCTCCCAAATGTGAAATAATGCTCTACCTTGCTTAGTTGCTAGGTATGGTTGCTTTACTTTACATCTCCACTTCTCTTCGGTTATGAATCTTGACAAACTTTCCAGATTTCCACGAGCGTGTACAAAAGCATTTTTTTCTCGTGTACAAGAGCAATTTAATACCATTAATTACAACCAATAAGCTGTTTCTGTACTATCTGCAACATAACCTAATACCATAGGATGGGCCAGTTTTCAACACCCTTCCAGACTGATTTCCAAGTATCCACTCCATGCGACAGATATAATAATGCATGCAACATCACGCACATTATACACGGTGTATAAGTGTGTTTTGCTACTGAAATATAACATATCCGCAGTACAACTCCTTGATTACTTAGATTTCGTTTTCCCCTTTTTATTTTAGGATTAGTTACTACTGATTTTCTCAAGGTTGGCGAAAACTTAACCACATATACTCATAAAACATAGGAAAATAATGTTATAAATGCTCACCTGATTGATTACTGTCTTTGCAAGATCATTCTTGTATTTGTTATTGCTTTTCTAGCCAATATTCTGACACTTTTATATAATATTTCACTAGACAACTTTTTCCTAGGTCGCCTGCCGCCAAACCGTTGGAGCTGAGTCAGACAAACAAGGAACAAGAACATTCCTTTAAGACTTGAGAGAGCAAAAGACAAAAGCATAGCGTAGGCATTGTACGAATGTCTAATAGATGTATATTAGCCACTCACCGATAGACAAGTTGCAGATATCAATCTTGATTATCTATTAGACGTATAATAGTTGTCGAACTTAGACTTTAGACAATATCTAGCTCTCTATACCTGCTTCAGATATCTATTATACATAATGTGCTATGTGGGATGGCAACACTGGAGATATGTTTTACCTCTTTCTACCTTAATGTGTGATTTTCTATGAAAAATAACAATGTTGTAAATATCCGGAAAAATTCATCAACTTGACTACACCTGGCAATTTGGGGGAAAAGGGGGTGAATCAAATCTCATCCTGTATTATTTATACGTAATGGACAATTGCCAATTAGAATTCGCAAATTAAATTTAAGGGTTTCCGTAGAAAAAAAAACATGAAAAATCAATCTAAATTGGAAGTCTTACATCATCTGTGCTATTAGAAACAAAATCACAAATTTCATTAGTAAACAATCCCTAATAATTATTGCAAATCGATTGTAATACTTTAACATGTGAAGAATTACGTGATGAGTTGTAAGAATATGAAGCTTATTTCTTTTATATTTTAGGTAAATAGTACAGACAGAATAGGTAACAAACAAGTTGAAAATTTAATAAATTATAAATTTATTTATTTTGAAGCACCATGAACTGAATTAAAGTTTAGTAATGATTAATAATGCTAACATTGATAGATGGATACCCTTAAAGAGCGTTCGTTTCATACATCTACTAACAATTTGCTACTAAATTTATTAAAGTAAATAAGATGTCGCTAGTGGATTACTTAAAAATACTTTTAAACTTATGAAACATATATTTTAAGGAGTTGTTTTAAAAAATTCATAATTAAAAATAAAATGCTTTTATTCACTTACTGCAAGCATTTTTCGAGGAATACCAGTATTGATTGCTGCCTGACGTCAAAATTGCAATATGTGCGATTTAGTAGGGAGATTGTAAGTACTGTACTTACGTACACCACTGAAGCAGTTCCCGAGTAGCATACATACGTTGAAAATACGTGGATTAGACGTTAGTACGGAAACGTAAGATTTACGTTGTAATGGACATTTCCGGTAGTATTTTTTTATTGCAAAAAAAAATTCTTCTATTAAAGCAGACTACGGAAAACATTTTCTTTTCTTTCTGTGATGATTTTATCAAGAGTTATAAAGACTTGCTTCAAAAGAGTCTCAGCCTTGCTCTTAATCGGGCGCCGCCATATTATGACGTAATCAGTCTTCCAACTGCTTGTCATTGACATACAGATGGTATTTGATTTGTTAGTATTGTTAAAAAGAGATCGCAAAAATGGATCGAAAGAAATAGTATAATTGGTGAATAGCGTTTCTGTATGCCTTAACACGTCATTTAGTTCGTTTTATTCATTTAAAATTGATTTTTACTTTTAAAACTATATAAGATATTGATATAGATTGGTAGCTTCAACACTAATTTATATCAGCTCTTTTTTTTCAATTTCATGATTAAATCATATGGTATCTTCTAATAATGCTCTTTAGAACTCTTGTATTTAAAAAGAATTACCTATTTTTTCTGTAAAAATAATGTGGATTTTTACATCCGACAATCGTATACTTTTTTAATGAATGCTAGTGAAGTATTTTTCAAGAACTTAAAAGCACATGAATTAATAGTGCTCGTTACTGCCATCTGTTAACAATTTAACGTACTTGTAGCCCGTGAATATATTGAATAGTTTTAATATGTCATTGTAAAAAGTAATAATAAAAACATGTAAGAAACAAAAAAGTAAATTGAAGCTTTTACATTGAAGTTACTCTTGCGTTTTGTGAAGTAAAATAAAACACGGCCTTTGATAGGATTCGAACAGCCTTAGGTGAAAGTATAAAAAAATTAATAGTTCCATGCGCTGAGCTAAATTGACAAGACGTCAACAGTTGCACGAACTAGCGATAAGAAGAGCATTGCAAGTTAAGAATGTTCCCTGTCTATATTTCGAGCAATTTCTGTTATTAAAAACATGTTTTGGTGTTTCAACTTATTAAAGTGTGTTTTGCAGATTTGTACATTAATTTTTCGTTAAGTGATGATGTGAATGTTCAATTTCTTTTTTGGTTTTTTCGTCTTCAAACTTCTGAATAAGGAACGTAACATAGGGAGAAGCATATAGCTTCAGAAATAGTACGGACTGATTACGTCAAACCAATCAGAGGATGATTTTCGTTGTATGACGTAGGAGATTAAATTCTCAGTATTTCATGCTATATTTCTACGTAACGGAAAACCGTAGCGCTGAAATTTCAAAAACATCATATGATATTTAATCCGATGTACACAAACAAATTGTAAAATATATAAGGACGGGGAAAACGGAAATGTCCATTATAGCAAAATATCCACCTGTTCAACAATTTATTTGACGTGTAATAATGGTTGAGAAGAAACAGGTTAAAAAAAAGTTGACGATAAAGAAAGTGATTCAGTTGGCTAAGTTAGTAGCTCGATGTTCTAAGCACTAATCCACGGGTGTGCTGCTGAATCACTAGTAAATTGAATTTGTATTTAATTTTAAGGCCTTTAGACAACTGAGGCTCTGGACGGGATACGATGGGGAGAGGATCTTGGAAGGTACACGGCCAGGGTCTTTTTTGTAGGTGCCATTTACCTGGAATGACTGAGGAAAATCCCCGTTAAAACCTCAGTCAGGATGGTCGTCCGCTGGGATAGATCCCAGGATCTCCCTTCCCGAACACTAAGCCACTGAGCCACGGCCGCTCAATTAATCATTATAGAAATCAGCGATAAGTACTTAACTGAATCCACGATAGTCTATTTCTCTGTTGTGTCCACTGTGAATTCAATGAACTGAAAATCCTCTCCACATTGGCATTGTGAGCAGGTATTGAATTAATAAAAAACTGACCTTTAGAAATTCGGAATAAACTTATTCTGTATTAGCACTGAAATAGTTCACTCAGTTTTAGTGAGACAATCCTTCACTGAACTCTTTGCCGCCTTTTTTTATGTCAGAAAAGTTTTCAAATCAGAAAGTTAATGAAACAGAAGCGATTCCTCAATACTAACTATTTTTGCTATCATTTTACTTATTTCTCAGTATCTGTCCACTGTGAAATTTTATGGAGCTCCATCCACTGAAAAATCTATATAATCAATATAAAATAAAGTATGAAAGAGCACTCCACTAAAAAAGGGAAGAGTATAGAAGTCGCACTTTTAAAGAAGTACATCTGTTAATCTGCAACATTGCACAACGGAAAATTACATACATCCACGAGAAATCACTGCGTTCCCCCTCCCCCAACAAGACACCCGAATATTTTTCCTTCAACCCCAAAATAAAGAATGACTTTCCTCTCCAACAACACAATCCTGGCTATTCCAGTAGAATTCTTTAGCGTAATTTATTCATAAATAAATTGAAACACGTACCCAATGAATTAAACCCTCGCTGTCGACACACTTTCGCACTCCTTAACCACGCCCCTACGTTGCAGACAAGTTTATACTGCTCGCAATTAAACTCTCGCTGTCGACACACTTTCGTACTCCGAATCCATGCCCCTACGTTACAGACAATTTGATACCTATAATTATGTCCACTCCTTTGCCTCACTGGAAACACAAAATTTACCACCCCGCAAGGTCCTTTTTTCTGCTTTTCGCTAATGAAAATTAATACTAGAACCCTCTTGTTTCATAATTGTTTTTGCAAGCGAAATATGTATACCAGATGCTCACAAGGCACCAAGGAGTTAATTGGAAAACTGCTTTTTTTTACATTACCCCTTTGCTAGACCACACAAGACGATGATCACCGAAAAGTTGTTTAACTGCGTTTAGCAATAAGTTTATTTTCTTAATGAAATAAGAAAGAAAAAGAAGAAAGGGTAGGGGAAATTGATTTTAGCCAGTCGGGGTTGATGGATTCATTTTCATCAGTATCGCTTTGTTTCATTACTGAACAGTTGTGAATTATTGTGACAAAGTGTTTGTTATTTTGTGCGAAATAAGGAGACAGTTTTCATGGTACTAAGTGATAAGATGCATCCTTAAGTATGTAAAAAGAAAAGTACGATCCTGTTTTTAAAAATGATTGTACTAGAAGGAATCTTCAAAACAGAATATTTTTAAATTTTTGGAACGTTAATTTATTGACATTGTTTTTTAAGAAAAATACTTTTGCATATTTCGTTTTTAGTTTACGTGGTGTCCTCAAATCTTGTAACGTTAAATGAATTGATTTTGCATTTTATAGAATAATAGCAATTTACACAGCAACGTAAATCAATTGACGATAAAGTATTTTGTTTTTATTTGCTGATTTTCGTGTTTATTATTTAAAAGAGAGTCGTGATGTTTTGAAATTTTAAAACGTTAATTTATTAAAAGCTTCAGTAAAATTTATTTTTATAGAGGCAGTCTATTAATTTTTTACTTTGGACCGTTACGATGTGCCTTTTGCTGTTAAAATCCATATTTATGCCACTACCGGGACTGAAAGCTGGGACCTTTGAACCGATGGCGTATGACCATAGACCACTTGGCCAGTAAAGTGTTAATTTATTGACGATGAAGTTAAGAAAATTACAGCTACATTTTGTATTTATGCATGACGTGACGAAAAAAATCTTTATTATTTGTGCATGTTGATTTTGTACGTAAAGCATTGTGCCTAACGTGAAATTACTACTGCGGTATTTGCCTGTTGGGACTGAGGGATACCTTGGAAAATTTTACTGAAGAAATTATGTGCTTTTTGTTACTTTGGCTTAAGCAGAAATCTACGAAAAAGTATGAGATATAGGAAGGAAGTGTGTAGAACTAATATTAAAGTGCACATTTCTGTATTTCCCTGGTGGGACTGAGGAAACATCTTGGAAAATTTTACTGAAGAAATTATTTGCTTTTTCTTTATTTTAGCTAAGGTAGGATTTTGGGAAAAGGAAGAAATATAACAGGCGGCCAGGACTTAACGTGAAGTTAATACTTGTTATTTGCCTGAGGGGCTGAGGAAACATCTTGGAAATTTTACTGAAGAAATTACGTGCTTTTTGTTTATTTTGGCCAAGGTAGAATTTTGAGAGAAGGAAGAAATATAACAGGCGGCCCGGACTTAACGTGAACTTACTATTGCAGTATTTGCCTGCTGGGACTGAGGAAATGATTGGAAAATTTTAGGAAAGGAATTACTTGTTTTAGTTTATTTTCTTGTGAAATAATATGTTGAATAAAACTGTATGAATATATTTTAACCGTAAATTAATTACAATGCTTTTTATTTTATTTTCAGATCTGCAAATCACACCCAAAATGGGACGGATATAAGAAGGAAAATAGTGTTGAAAACTCTATAAGGTAAGACCATGCATTTTGTTTTTGCTGTTTTAAAAAGATGAATAACTAATAGAAACACACACCGCTTAAAAGGTAGGAAATACAAACACTAGTCGTGGCAAACAAACCTACGTTATTTAAAAAAAGAATATTTTGTTTATGCATGACTAAAAAGAAAAGCATGGGGGAGCATGTAATACTGTATGAAACACATTTATTATAGAATACGTAACTAAATCGACTATGGGTAGAAACATTTTAAAGACAATTTGTTTTATGAATTACTATTTTAAAAAGAAATGTTTTGTTTATGCATGACAAAAAGAAAAGCATGGGGGAGCGTGTAATATTGTTTGAAACATATTTGTCATAGAATACGTAACCTAGTCGCCTAGGACTACAAACGTATTAAAGACAATTTGTTTCATGAATTACTATTTAAAAAATAAATATTTTGTTTATGCAGGACTAAAATGAAAGCATAGGGCACAACGAACACGTTTTTGCTTTATTTGAGCTAAAATTATAAAATTTGGCAGAATGGTGTATTTTGATGGGTAGATTAAGAAATTATCAATTTATTTTTAAATGTCGCCTTTTTATAACAAAGATGGCGGCCTAAAAACATTTTGTGTACCATTTAAGATATCAACGTGAAATTTTATATGTAGGTACATTAGGCATAGTAGATGAAAGAATATTACTAAAGTTTTGAAAATTCGCCTTTTAAAACAAAGATGGCGGCCAAAAACAATTTTTGGCATCGTTTAAGTTACAGAGCTGAAATTTGGTATGAAGATCTATTTTGACGAGTAGATTACGAAAATATAAGATTTTTGGAACAGTTGCCATCTTGGATCTAATATGGTCACCAAAATACTAATTTGTTAAGCAATCAAGGCATATATATGAAATTTAGTATTATTACGCGTAACTTACATTAAAGGGCCTTACGGAAGTGTTAAGAACCAAGTAAAGCAAAATTATTGATTAAAATTATTCTACAAAAGTAAATTGTTAATGCTGACTTTAATGTTGAATAAATGTATTGTAGAGTTAAAAGAGTTTTATTATAATTTTTGCAGATTGGAACTCATTCCCTTCAAGGTGAAACTAATAACGAGTATCATAATTTAGAGAAAGAAAGACAATTTAGCAGAACCTGTTGTTGGTGCAGAAACTGAAATTGAATTTGTTATATTGGAACCTGTTGGTGCTTGCTGGTTTGAAAATTGAAGTAATCAGGGTAAGTGTTATTTTTTGTTGGTGTTTTTGTATTCAGAGTTGACCGAGTGTTGGAAAGAAAAATAGTGTCTAACATGGTCTGAAAAAAATGTATGCCCTCTTTGTTGTACAAGCGCCATAAATATTAGTAGTAAACTTCTTTGTTTTCCAAGCTAGGGAAAATTTTCAGTCATGGATAACTTAGAAATAATGGTTCAAGATTTTCCTTTTTGAAAAAAGAATGGGGAAAGAAAAAATATATACATTTTTTTGTCAATTTTAACTAAAATTTTGGGAAAAAATCAAATAAAGAAAAATAATCCTTGTTGATATGACCTAAGCATAGCACAAAAGACGTGTTTTTTGAAAAGACATAATTTTTAGTTTTTAAGACCCACTTCCGAAATATCATTTCCCATTAAGAAGAGCGTAGTACTTTATTTTTAAATAGTTAACTGGTCATGTAAAAAGGCAATGGCAAACCACTATTAGCTTACCTTGTAATAATAATTTGTAGTTGACAATTACTGCATGGTTAAATGAAATACTTGACTTTTAACTTTTTAAAAATTTGATTTAGAACTTTTTTCCTGACCACTACTGCATGTTCAATTGAAATACTTGACTTTTGACTTTTTAAAAATCTTTTGCAGAAAAATTGTTTTCATTTAAATATTTTGTTTTACATCCCACTACTGGATCTTCAAATGAAATACTTGATTTTTGACTTTAAAAAATCTTTTGCAGAAACATTTCTTTTTAAAATTTAAAAATATTTCAGGTATAACAAACTACATTTTTTGTTAGTTGCGTTTAGAGTACGAGTGTGGTAACACCATTTTAATTACGTTGTTGTTTCTTTACTATTTTAGAAAGAAGAGAAACATTAATCCGATAGACAACATCTTGTACCACTGGTCAAATGCACAAATGCTTGATGGAAACGCCATGGTGGCTATCTGGCGCGATATTTGCTAGGCATATAGTTGTGGTTTTCGCCCTACAAGAGATCTTGTAAGTAGAGAATTTACTTTCTACCTTAGTGATACATTTTGGGACCGTATTGAAGAGTGCATTAGCCTTTGTCAATCCGTGGGAGATCTACTGGCATTGTATAATTCAGCTCCGTGGAAATTTGAAGGCTTAATTCAATTATTGCAAGATCGATTTCATCAATTATGGTATCAACGCCGAATTGATTTGGACAGATTAGAGTCTGCCCCTCTTTTTAAATTATTTGGTTTTCAGTATGCATATCATTTGATGGTGGAATTAGAAAGCATACTTCCCTTACCATTTGCATTGAATACTGATATAAATGTTCATAATGGAAACATTATACAGTATCAGCAACAAGCACAATGGGGAAGTGAAGTACAGCCTGTAATGCCACCACTAAATGATTGTCAGTTTCAGTATGATGGGGGACAGGGTAGTATGAATATTTGTAATCGTGAAATGGTAAATTCTGCATACGAGTTTGATTATAATATTTTGCCGCGACCGCCAATTAGGGAACTTGGTGGAAATATTTGATGTTCCTGCTATTACTCCCCCATGTCCTCCAGCGCAACAAGAAGAAAGCACTAGTTCTATGACTAGTGCAATAAATACGGCAGTAGATCTGTTACAGGAAGTAGATACAAGAAGAAATGAAAAACTGTTACCTTTGCCTACTCCCCCAATGGAAATTGAAGAAAATGCAAATGAACCATTACCTGATCTACTTGGTGGTGTCAGTCCAACACTGAATGCTATGCTACCACCACCTATGGTACCTGTTTTAGCTTGCAACAAAAATAATAATGGTATTGCACCAAGGGATTCAAACTCTGATCTGATGACTCTAATTGTTGAATATGATGTATTGAAACGTACAATCAGACAAGTAGGACCATCTGAAGAAAATAGAAGTCAAGATTTTGGTATAGTGAATCTCTGTTCTCCGCCTTCAGCAGAAGGGTTGTGTTGCCATTAAATTCAAAGAGGAATAGAAAGAGGACCTTAAACCGGACACAATCACCTACAGCTAAAGCTTACGTCCAACAGCGTAATATTCTTGTTGAAGCAGGATCGTCAAGTAATGCTCCCTCTGTTGTTCAGAGATTGTTTGGTAATGTTACACCTAATTATATAGAACAAGAGGCACTGAAAAAATTAAGTAAAAACAATGGAGTTGCACCTTCTGCTTGGAAACCGTGGAAGCCTTCAGAAAATATGTGTGGTAGTGGAAATGAACCGCCACAATACTTTACCATTGTATCCAGCAGCCAGAGAAAATTTCCGCATTTCGGCCTTTATGGGAGGGAGATAACCTTGTATCAAGTACCGATTGTGGACCCAGAACAGTACGTAAATAAATTATTCGAGTTTGCCACAAAACATATTTTATCAGGAATTCCAGAATATGCATACGCCGGAATAACGGTGGATAGCAGTAACTCTATTACGAACAGTCCAGTTTTTGTTTTTGGTGTTTAAGAGATGAACGTAAACGTACAAGTACTAGACCGAGAGATATTTTTAGTTAATCATCATCATGTCGTTTCTTACACCGGCTAGTAAAGAGTGCTGTACCAATGAATTGGATTTGGTATCTGTACCATGACACAAACTGCTATAGAATCCTCACGTATGGTTGACTATCGGCCTTTTTCAACATTTACATCCCAAGGAGCTATTGAATTTGTTATTCCTGGAGATGCTTCAGAGTATATTGATCCTTCGCGCCTTTACCTGTATGTCAAATGTAAAGTAGTAAGGGAAAATGGGGATAATCTACAAGTAGCTGCAGCAGGACCACCACCCGTTGCAGCCGATATTGTTGGACCTGTGAATAATTTTCTAGATGCCATGTTTTCACAAGTCGATGTTTCCTTGAACGATAAAATCATTTCGTCTTCGAATGTAACCTATCCCTACCGTTCCTATATTGAAGAAAGTCTCACCTACGGGGAAGATGCTACCAATACTCATTTGAAAACGGGTTTATGGTATAAGAATACGACGGAACAGTTTAATACGTTAACGAATGCCAATGTTAGATTTCAAAAACGTAGTGCAATGATTGCAGGTAGTGCCTCCATTGAAATGTTAGGTTGTGCTTACACTGATATTACAACCCTTAATCGAATTCTTCCCAATAAAGTTAACATGCGAGTCAAACTCAGTCGTAGTAAAGATGCATTCTATCTTATGGCAGCACAACAATCTGATTTCAAAGTTCATTTGGAAGATGTCATACTGTATGCACGTCGTATGGAAATATCTGCTGATGTGTCCCTTCAATTAAATCGATATATGCTTCAGGATACTGCAAAACCTATATTGACACGTGTAGAAACACGTGTTCATACCATTCCTCAAAATGTATCTACTTTCAATTTGGACAATTTATTTTTAGGAAAAGTACCTAAAGATCTTGTTATTGGTTTTGTTTCAAATACTGCATCTAATGGACAATACAATGAAAATCCTATCCAATTTCAACATTTTAATCTCAACAAACTTCAAGTGCATGTTGGTTCTAAATTTTATCCACCCACTCCCTTGACTCCTAATTTTGAAACAATATGTTTATTCCAAGTTATCATACTTTAATTTCCGGGACTGGTATATTTAATCAAAATGCAGGGCATACCATTTCACCTGAAGAATACTCTAATGGCTATACGCTGTATGCTTTTATTTTGTCGCCTACCATTACATTAGACGATTCTACATGGGATGTCGTCAAAGATTCACCTCTAATATTAAAATGGGGTTCAGTCAAAATCTTGAAAATTCCATTACTTGTGTGGTTTATGCACAATTTGATTCATTAATTCAAATCGATAAGGACCGAAACGTTTATACGGATAATATGGTATAATTCATCAATGGTATAATTTGGTATATGGGATAACATGGTATAATTTGGCGTTGAATACCATAAATTTTATGTCGTTATTATTATTTAAGTAGTTGGCACTCTGTCTCAAAATATGTATATAAGGTGAAAGTAAGTTCCTGTTTACATTAGTGTAATAACAACAGTATGAGAGCAATCATTCACTTTTTAGCGTTTGATCAAGGTGGTGACGATGACCTTATCGTCAAGGAGCAGGCCGTTGTCAATCCTGATCTGAATACCGCACATACTTGGTTTTTAAACAACCCTTTAGCAGTGAAGACTTGCACTAACACTTCAATTGGACAACGAGTACCTGTCCACAAACATCTATGGATTACAACGGTCAGAAGGCGATGTAGCATACAACAACTTGGAGCAAGTTCTTGTAAATTATACAAAATATATTGATGTTCTGTACGTCCATGGTCGCCGCAGACAACAGTTTTTGGAACGACTCCTGGGACGAAGTGTGTTAAATCTAGAATATTTGAACTTTCCGAAAGCAACTAAATTACTCTTTTCTGCAAGTCATTGTGGTTATTACCAACATCAGTTCCATAGTTCCGATGTGCATTTTATGAAGCACAATGTTACAGTAAATTTCTCACGTATCATGATTTGTCACGATATGTAAGTGGTGAACCAAAAAGCATATGTAATCCCACCCCCATTACTTCAAGTTCCAGTGTACTTGAATTTGATGATGTAGACTGTAATTCAACGTGACTATGTAGAGCGATCAAATGTTAAGTGTTGTGTTGCGTGACTGTTCTCAAGTTCCATATTGACAGGCATATATGCATTAAATCACTTACCTGTAATAGTAAAGGCACCAGCTGCAATAATCATTAATTTAAGTCCGTCGTATCAAGAAGGACAACACTGGACATGTATCTACATTAATAAAAATCGTCGAGCTGTTTATTTTCATAGTCTTGGCCGCAATCCATCAAAACCAATAGTACAATTTCTTCAACGTAATTCTTCAATATATCATGTAAATAAAGTTCAATACCAAGCTGACAATTCCGTTTTATGTGGTTTGTTCTGTATCATATATATTAATTATAAAGGTAGAAATGTAAATATCTTTTCAAAATTTTCAAAAACCAACTTACAACGAAATGATCAACTGGTACTGAACTTGGTCAACAACAATGTTCAAACCAAACAAAAATTGTAAATATTTTTTTTTAATATTTATCATATGTAACTTATTTTTATTAAAGAAAAATTTATAATCCATGTAGTAGAGTAGTTTGGATGTAATAAAAACCTTTTACCTCTCAATTGTTTGAATTTTATTTCCTGAAATAAAAAATACACATTCTGGTAGAATAGATTAATTATCTTTGTAAGTTACAATTTCATTGTGGATATTCCGTCGACGACTTTTAATGTTTGAAGTTTTAGCCAGTATTGTAACTGTATGCAATTTCGCAAAGCACATGGATACTCTTTCACCGGTTCATGATAAGTACATTTTAAAATGTCCACTTTGAAATTCAGTGCACGTAAGGCAGGACAACCTTCGTCTTCTAAATTTACAATATTTTTAAGTTGAAATACTTTTTGCAACAACACCATCTTATCGTGACCCTTACAATAAAAGATGGATCCCATATCACATAATTTCAACATAATATGGCGAATGTGGGATACAGTATATCCATTGGACGTATTCCACTCTAACCCATGCAAATGATGTGTGAACCAATCCACTTGTGTTTGATATGCAGCAGCTAAATCACAACGTTCACAAGGTAATTTCAAAAGACTATGAAATAACAAGGTGACATTACATGCAACTAAACAAAATTCTCTAATAATGTATTCCTTAGGGGAAATCTGAAACCCTTGAAAGTCAACGATGTACTGTCTGGCACTAAGTACGCGTGAACTAATTAGTCTGGTTTTGCTTCACAATTACAGGTATCACTTCTGCAATGCATTCAGGGTCTTGAATAAATTTACCAATAACATTAAACAAGGTAGTTTTCAAAATATGTGAATGACCCTGCTGTACAAAAAGTTAATAATAGTCTTTGAAAAGTTCTGGATCATTCAAATGACTTTGAATATAGTTTGCAATAACAAATCCTCTATTCCAAACGTACATGCAATTATGGGGTTGATGTAAATTACACAGTGCATTCAATAGGATTATTTTGTAAATAAGTACTTACGGTGTTTAACACACACTTGTCCAAAATATATTCACCAATACAGTATATACACTGAGCCATAATCACCACAAGCCACTAAATAAAACAAAGTTCCACTAAATACTTTTGTACACAGTTCCAGTAAATACAATGTCTACTACACCGTTCCATTAAATTTTAGTCCAATAATTATAGTTCCAATGAATATAATTGTCCACTACACAGTTCCTGTAAATATAATTGTCACCTACACAGTTCAATGTCTCTTAACAAACACTGTCTCTTAGGAAAATTTATGTGCAGTACTGTCCTTTTCTGCAAACATGTCGAGTAATTTCCACAACATTGTTTTCATCAGGCGTTGAATTCCCCAATCCATCTTCTCTTTTAAGTCAGCTCTGGCACCAGGATGAGCTTTCATGTAGTTTTAAATAACGCATCAATGGCTTCTGGTTGACGCAAAGTATTGCTGGTTCGAGCCTCTAACTTGGGAGAAACTTCTTCAGGAAACACGTCTGGATATATAAATAGAGTCAAATGTCCATGACATTCATGGTCCTCACATTTAGGTGCGTTTTCAAACCACCTCTTACACAAAATACTGGCTATCGGTTTCCAAGCCTCAATGGTAGACCAAATACAACCTTCGTCCACCCATCGTGCAGTACATCTGCATGCGGTAGCTTCTGTAGCGTTCATGATCAACGATGTTAACAATATCAAATACTGTAACGCAATGTTCTATACCTACACAAACAACATATAAACACACTCGTTCTCTCCCCACTACCATCGGCGCAAACACTTTCTGCGCAAGTCTCCCTTTGTTCCTTTTTTTGTTATCAAAACAAATTAATTACTAAGTATATTATATAATGTTTTTAGTTATATATTGCCCTCTATATTGCTCGGGCAGATTTCACCAAAGCTGATGATCTTGTTGATGCTGCTACTGCTGCGGAGGCTGCTGCTGCTCCTGCTGCGCCTAAGGATGTCTGCTTTATGCTCGTATTTCCAGAGAAGAGACGTTTCGTTGAAATATACACCACTCCATCTAACACACGCTTCTTCGACGTCTGCTGCTTTTTCGGAACTATAGAGGAATAAACCTCCCTAATTTTAGCTAGAGAAGAAGACGATAATAATGAAGGAGATGGTCTTTACTTCTAACCTTAAATAACTATATATTGTACGGTCTCCTGTATACTCTTCTTCTGCATTACCATTAGCAAGTAATGTCAGCGCCTCCACAACCTCGTCATCCTCCGCTGTTAAGTCCACTACTTCTACATCTTGTTCATAGTGCTGCTGCTGCTCTGCCATGACTGAAGCTCAACTCACTTTATAATGATGTATACAACACTACTGTCCTTTATATATTCTAAACCTTATCAAGATGATATCATAAGGTCATCAGATAGCAATATGAGTAACGAGGACATAAACAAGATATCAATAGCGTCGCTGTCAATGAGCATATGCCGTCAATCCTCAAGCCCTGACTTGAACCGCCTAATGTGACAACCCCGCATGACTGATACATTCAACCATATGACAACACTGTGATGATGTCATCCAAACACGTAGCACTATATTACAACACCGTAATCATATGACAACCTCGTATGAGTCGTCAATCAACTACGAAAATCCGTACTATTCCTTCCTTAAGGTCACGTGATGGTCTCTGACGTCATCATTTTTTCTCATATACCCGCCCAATGCTACGCTAAGGTCACGTGATGGTCTCTGACGTCACAAGCCTCTCCCACAATCAGCCAATCACAACACTTCGACGCTGTGACGTCACACTCTCAACCAATCAGACGCTCTTTAAAATTGTAAGGAACTCTCTCACATTCGACTAACCGTGTATCCATTAATCTGTATTTGTTCCAAGATTTCTGACCGTTTGACGCTAATGCGAATTTGAAATCAGTTTGAGGATGACAACGAAGAGTAGTTCTATAAATATCGTTGGTTGAAACCAGTACGTGGGGAAAAAATGCGACAGGTATTGTGAAATAATGGCAGTAGGGGAATAAGCGTCTTGCAATGTGATGTGACTCACTCAAAGGTTCATTTGTTGTCAATGCTATATTTCAATTGAATCTATGAACTTTTGGCTCAGGATATAATAGTTCTATGATGAGGAAGGTAGCGACAAGAGCCTTTCTTAAGGTACCAGGCATTCGCCTGGTGAAACTGTGTACGATATGTTGTGAAATCATGTGGGAAGGAGTGAGTACTATGTAAGCAATTGAGTCACGCCACCAAGGATCGCTTCATTGCACTTGCTTCAGTCATGTGATATACAGCCTTGTAGTGGGCGTTCGAGTGGAATAAATTGGGCATTTATTTACTATCGTCGGACCAGACCAAAATAAAAATAATACCTCCCACGTTTTGTGTTTTTTTTTCTTCAGTCACGGTCAGCGACTGGCCAAAAGCACTTTGAGGCTATGTAAGTCAGGTTCGGTGTTTTTTCCTTCTACTCAGCAACCAATCAAGTGCACTTGCAGATTAGGTAAGTCAGGTTCGGTATTTTTTCTTCTGCACACAACTTTCGCTGGTCATTTTTTAAAGATTCGATAAAACTCACTCAAGAAATGTCACCTGATAACGACTGTAACTCTACGCCAAATAGTCCCTTCCGCCATCACATGCAGTGCGTTTCAAAATATCTACAAAACTAACTACAACATTATTATCCACTTTCACTGTTACCCACATTGTACTTTCACCCGCATTTCATCACAAACCGAAGTAAATTGCCTCAATTCATCCTGTACATTTGTAAGATTTGATCCGGCGATAGTAATCTTAATCCACAAATTGTCCCAAACTGCTTTCTTCGAAGATCCTACAACTTTCTAGTTTTATGAACTTTCCATGGCTTCTGTATTTTCTATCAGGGGCTCAGTAATCGATTTTTGAGAACACCTTGGTGTGGGGCCTCTCATGCTTGCCGGACCTGCCCTGCTTTTAATTAAACTTGCAGTGCGACTGGCGGGATGTGAGGATTTCACAGAACCAAACAACGAGAACACTGATTGTATGGGGAAGCACAAAGAATCAATCTATAGATCCTCGTCGAGGAGTTCCATACCGAAGGACACAAGGTAATATTTTCATTGTTTTTGTTTATTTTGAATTATATTTGTTGCCTTTAAGCATCATGGATCAGGTTGGGAAAGGATACAAGGAAGGAGTCGACCAGGGTCTAAGCTCAGGGTACCATCTCGGCATTTGCCTACTGTAACTTTCTTTCTGTTTGACACTCTCTAGGCTGATCTTGTAATATGAAAATATATCCAATTATCCTGTATACATCAGGAAATTTCACAAGATTTCAGAATAGTCATGGAGTTTTATGCAGAAATATAAAATTGTACAAAGTGTTAAAAAAATTACTAAATAATGTGTAGGTGTGTGTCTAGTGTGGTTCTTTGAGCTTGCGAACTTATTTTTCAAGGTGCTTCGTCATTTCTGGACTAGTTGGTAAGCACTCAGACTACTGTTTAAAAAAAACAACAGAAAAATTGAACGCCGGAAAAAACAGAGAAAAACGTTTTATTTTTTATTTTTCGTGCTACTTTGGAAATGAACGGTTTTTTACTATTACGGGGTCTCTAACAACATTTTATGATGAATGAACTAGTTACAATGTTAGTTGATGTTCAAAACATATATTTAGAAAAAATCCGCAATGTGACTGCCTCTGAAAAAGTATTGAAGCATTATGTAAGTTTTCTCGGTCTGAGCCAAAGATGCCTAAGGGCCAAAAGTGAACAGAACATTTCTCTCATGTACAAGGGTGGTCATAAGATATATTGCATTCCTAATGTAAATTCAAGGTTTTTTGTACATCTTTTAACGTAAGAACATTTAGTTTTTCTAAACCTAAATAACAAATGCATTAGGTGTGTTAAGGGGAAGAGGTACAGTTAGACAGTGTGCTAACATTTTTCGTCATATTACAAAAACAAGGAAGTCAATTAAAAAAAGCCCTAATACTAAACTGCCTAAAGAATGTCTCCTTCATTTAAAAATGTAATGGAAATTTTAGGAGCAAAACTGACCTCGTACCATAATTTTAAATGTAGATGCTCTTGACGCCATACATTTTAAATGGGAGAGAAATACGGAGAAGAAAAAGAATCATTTTTTTCGTGTAAAACGTGGCTTATTTTTTAAAAGCCTTGACAGAATACTTTTTTTTAGTATCCTCTTTTACTTTATGTATCTTTCCCCTCCATGCTATGTACCAATTCTTTGTGAGGCTATTAAAAATGAAATTCCTATATTAATATATGGGCTTCTGTCTTAGTCATATCGCCCACCAGATGCTCATATTTACGTTAGCGTTTCTTTTCCTCTTCCATGTTCGTACTTCCGTGGTGACCACTGACCAGTGTGCATGGGGGAGGTAGAGAAAAACTCTGCTGGCTGGTGTCAAGTGACACTATAGGGTCGTGGGCAGACATTCCAAAATAGAGCAGAGTTCCCTCCCTCTTTCATTCATCAGAGCAAGGTCGTCAAAGATCGAATATATGGCTTCAGAGTCTGGTTTTGGTGAGAAATCATGACGGAAACAGTGGCTTTCGCGGGTGTTTGTGCTAACTATTTGGTAACCCAGTCTAACAGGAAATACAAGCACACGATATTGGATACGAGAGTTATTTAAAAGGGGTAACCAGCACGCAGTTAACTTATTGATAGAACTTAAATTGGAGGATGGCGTTGGCATTCGGGAGCTCGTAGGTAATATAGGCATTTAAGGGTCAGTCCGTGATAAGGGGGAGGATTCTGGAAGGTAGTGGACCGGGACCTATATTGAAGGTGCCATCTCGGCATTCGCCTGTTGTGATTGAGGAAAATAAACTGGAAAAACCTTAGTCAGGGTGGTCGGCCGCTGGAATCGAACCCACTTGCTCCCGTCGGGACGGGCGTAACCCATAGTGCTTTTACCGCCCAACAAATCCATTTTATCTTATCTTACAACGACCTCTCGAATGCTATGCCAATGCTTTACCACTGAACTACGGCGGCTTGGCTTGTTCTACACTAGAACTGAAATTAAGATACTGTATATCATATTTTAACCAATTAAATTTACTTTGCTAGAAGCCATTTTGCGTACTGCCATTTAAGCTAATTATACACGTTATAAAAAAATGGCTATGTACTTATGTTAGATTTCTTTCCAACATGATCCCATTGAAATTCCATCATGAAATTTTGCACATACTTTCTAATCAGAAGCACATTGAACATATTTTTTCTCAAGAAAAATAAAAATTTATATTTCGAGTTTTTCAAAAAAAAAGTTTTGTTTTAATTTT
>JAGDQP010023949.1:0-22926 GCA_022664845.1 Lepisma saccharinum | reverse complement strand
TATTATTATTATTATTATTATTATTATTATAGTTCACAGTCGGGGCAGTTTTTAACAGAACAGACATTCAAGCGAAATTTATGGTCTGAATAAAAACATTATCTTGAGTTGAGAATCAAACACATTGTGGTAAAACTAACTTTGAGAGGCTAAAGTTATATTGTACTTCAATAATTAGTGCAAATTAGTCTTAAAGAAATGCTAGTAATAAGTTCATTACTGCATGCAAACATTTTTGGGACAGAATGATGTCTCACAAGTGTCTGCACACAATACTAGTAGTTTGGGAAGAAATTAGTTCAAAGAAATGAATTTTCGGAAACGAATTCCTTTTTGAGGAACTTTTTCGTTGGAACTGGTTCCTTTGTTGAAACATGGAACGTGCAGGAATTCACGTTCATTTTAAGAGCATTCGACTAAACGTTCCGTTTTAAGAAAAATTGATATAACAAAATTTCGTTCCTTTTTCTGTGATCTGGATGTACGTAAGACTTATTTTCCGCGAGTGTATATAAACTTCAATTTGACGAATGCTTGAGTCTAAAGTATATTTTGCACCGAGGAAAAACAATGATAAGTGATTCACTACCGTTGACCATACACCTCTTTCTGATTTCTCGACGTCATATAATGATGACATTTTACACAGCGACGTAAGCCGGGGTGACAATACAATATTCCATTGTTACTTACATATATTTATATATTTGAAAAGGATAGTTTAAAATTTTTAATATGAACTGTTTTATCCTTAAGTAAATACTAGCCTGCAACAATGTTGCGTTTGACTGGTTGCAGAGCACTTAAGGATTTGGGTCACAAAATATTAACATGAGAAAAAGTATGCGGACACCGAAATAGTCCGAAAAAATAATTTAAAAAGCTTTCTAAAGACATGTTTTTCTTTAACAATTCGTACTAAAAAGTAAAAAATAATTTTGTTTATGCATGACTAAAAAGGAAAGCATGGGGTGCGACAATTGAAGAATTTATAAGGTGACTAAATATATCAGCACACTGCATGCTTTTCTTTTTAGTCATGCATACAAGAAAATTATTTTTTACTGTTTAGTACGAATTATTTAAGATAAGTATATCTTTAAAAGTTTTTCTAGTCCTTTTTTTTAGGAATTGGAACGTCGTAAGTTCATTTTTTGCTACATTTTTCTTTAAGGAGCCTGAACACGTTACTTTTTCAAAACTGAAATATGTACTCGAATGTTGCTATCAATGCTAACGAACTTATTTCTAACGAGTTCATCTTGTTTAGATACTTTCTCAAGTCAAATGTTACTCATTATTGAATTACGAAATTCACTTTGGTCCCTAAAAGTTATTTTTGTGTTTATCTGCACTGAAATTTGAATAAACGACCTAGAACGAAAACTTACTTCCATTTAAACCTTCAATATTGCACAGTAAAAAAGTGTCTTAAAATTGAGAAAAAGGTTCTTATCTGTGTACCGAGAAACAATGATCTTAGAAATGAGATAACAGCAATTTTGTTTAATTTAAAATGAGACTATACCGACTCCAAAATAAGATCAGCAATCCTACTTCCAAATCGACATGTTCTCATTTTCAACCAAATAAGAATTCTATATCTCATTTCTAAGATAACTGTTTCTCGGTGTACAAATAAGAACCTTTTTCTCAATTCTAAGAAACTGGTTTTTACTTTGAAATATGATTTCTACCTTACACGTTTATCCTACCTTATCCAGCAGCAGTGACTGGCTAAAAATTAGGTCTCCTTGCATCTCCTTGTCTGACTTCAACCTTTACGCTAATTGGTGGGGAAGACATCTCTATTGACATATAAATGACAATGAAACGGTAGTCATTACCTAATTCGTGTTATTCTTCGACGTGGTTTAGATTAGGTCTTAGCACGCAAACGAGACTCGATCGATGTCATTATTTCCCAGAGGCGTCTACAGTCTTGTCGACAATACACATGCATATGTGGGTTCTGGAAAACATGTACTTAAAATAGGAGGGAAATAATATGAAAGCCACACTCAAGAATGCATACATGTGTGTGTCCTTGACATATGTAAAGTTCATTATATTGATTTCCGCCTGAGTCAGGCACCTACTGATCCATATATGTATAAAAAAGCCAACAATGTTCAATGCAAGTAATAACTTATATGCAAAGCAGTCTCGGTAGCTTACAAAAATATTTTTAAAACGTGTTCATGCTAAGTAACCCAATTAGATTTAGCCCAAGAATGAATTAAGGTCAATTGCAGAACACTGTCTCCCCCAGTCCCAAAGAAAGTGTTGTTGACACGAGACGAGACGAGACAGAGAAATGGCTATAGAAAACGAGACGAGACAGAGCTCTCGTAATATAAAATATACAACTTTTCGAGACCAGACACTCTCTGTACCAGACATTTTCGAAAGCCTAAATCCCGTCTCGTCGGCAACACTACTTGTATCCGGCGGCTCTTTCCTTAACATTATTAAGTGCAGGTCGACCATGACTAATCCGGTTATTGGAACGATGTGGCATCTATACATAGACTATTGATTTAACGTGCAAACAGAAGATGGGTAATAAAGTAAAACTGCAAAGAAATGGTGGAAAGATTTCAAGGATATTACTAGAGAAATAACTGCAAACAAAAAATTAAAAAAGCACAAATTTTATATCATTATTTTAATCAGTGTGGTAGCGATAGGTCATGTCATTTCTTACTTGATTCGGGGAGTCAACATCATTATTATTAATGTTGTACTGAAAACTGTCTTTCAACTCACATTAAGCCTTCTCCATTCAGCACTCTCCTTTTTTGCCTCAGCATAGATTTATCTTCCTTGATATTGTCTAGGTGTTGGATTCGTCTTGCTCCTCGTTTTTCCTTATCATACTTTTATTTATATCCCTTAATGTTCAATCTCTATGCAGCTAATGCTCTAACCAGTTTCTCTCTCTTTATCACCTCCAGTATTGTTACTCTCTTCAGCACTTCCGTACTCAGCATCTTCTGACTTGATCCATTCTGCTTCATGTCTATGTTTCGTTGTTGATGTTATCTTTTCGTATTTGATATTCTCACTTGTAATAATATTTGACAGATACTTGAAACCGGATAGGTGTTCCACCTTTTCGCTTCCATTGTTGTTGATATCTGCTATGGATCCATTTGTTCCTATTATAATTCTTTTAGTTTTCTTTGCGTTTATTTTCAATCCATGTTCTTCGCAGCCTCTCTGCAGCTGCTTTAACATAATCTTGAAAATTGTAAATAAAAATTGCAATAAATTCTTTGTGTTATTACTCTAACATCATTGCTATAAATCAAATGTAAAATAGGATTGAGTATTGTTGATGTCACAACTGTTTCACTGACACATGATTGTTCTACAACAATAAACAGCTGTTACTAAGAAATATCTTTAGTTTTTTAACTTTCGGTACGGTTCTGCTTGTGACGAAACATCCTAAATTGTCAGGAGAGTACTTTCCCTGGTCTCTCTGATGATTTGCCCTAAGGACAGATCACCATGAGAGACCAGGGGGTATATTCCGCTGACAATTCAAGTTGTATCCTATATGCTACTAAAGAGGGTTCGGACGCGGGGATACCGACATTGAAACTCCAGTCGGTATTGTCTTTGACATTTAAAACTTTTGCACATAACTAGGTCGGTGACATTGCATCGAGGGCAACGGCGGGAAGGGAGTCATCGCCTTTGGAATAAAACCTGCCGGAAGAAATCTCAAAGGATTTCTTATCCCGATGTAATGAGACCTTAGGCGATGAGGGCCTATTGTACATCAATACACTACGGTCCATTCTAGAAAAGACTGAAATTGTCTCTTTCGTGATACTGTATTGAATGGACTGTGGTACAAAGCATCTTACTTGGCCCGGCAAAACTCTAGTAAGATGCACCTGAAATTATCAATTGCAGAAGTGTCAGTCCCCTTAGCAAGCAAGCTTCTCGGATCGTATTTCATGCGTAACGAAACAGTGATTTATCCCTTAAAAACTAGAAGCATATTCCATAACTCAAATCCAGGAGGAAATCCATTTGCTATTACATGGATTGACTAGCTATATTACATCTCATGGTAAGTACAAATACAGCGATTATTATCACTAAGCTCCGAATTTTTGTAGGTTCCAAACAACTCAAATTAGGTTTTACTGTTTGCTCTAGGATTTTTACAAACAAAGTCAAATTTTAGGATTTTTTAAAAGGTTTTCAGCGTATTACAGCGTAGTATTTTGTTTAAAGTTTCGTAGTAGTTAGTTCGACATCATTGCCGTATCGAGATACGAAAATACAATTCGCAGCCGTCGAGTGGTGTAAAAGCTTTAGGCAAATAAAACAAATAACTTTAAAGTTTCTACACAGTAGCGACAATGCTTTCTTGGAGTGGGCACCGTTCTAGACCCTCTCGCTTTGGAAAAAAATCTCTTGGCAGAGCCGGGAATCCAACCCGGAACCACACGATCAGCAGTCAGCGAAGGTAACCACTAGACCAGCGGAAAGAGAGTACCATTTTACAATAGGAGGTTACTAAATCAATTCAATCATACTAAATCTTTCATATTAAGCTATTTCATAAACATCGCAAAAGAAATGACTTTCAAACAGGCTTTTTAACTGCCAGTAAAAGTTCATACCCTTGTATTAAAATAGTTTCAACTTCTGCCAAATAAAAATGTTCCGATTTTCTATTTAATCTTGATCGAAACATTTTCTAGGGGGGGATAAAGTTATCCCTGGCAGGGATGAAAAATAAATTTGTCAGGGAGGGAAACTTATTTACCAGGGGGGAAATACCGGGCAACCCCCCCCCCCCCCCGTTAATTCGCACACTGTCCGGTTCAATCAGTAATCCGGTACTCATTTCCACGAGAGCAACCTCAAATTTCCCAGGTCGCTGTACGCTTGTGTCCAGGTCACAAAATTACTAATATTAATTACTAAAATTACTATACAATCGCTTATAGTATTTTAAATACGCCAGAAGTCCAGGACTAGTGTTATGTTCTCGCTCCCAGTTTTGATAGTGACGTGTCATTTCGTTTGTTGCAGTTAGCTTTCCTTTTCTTTTCCGCTATTCTCATTCTTTGTGAGCTCTTTGAAAATCTTTCTTGTAACATCTTTCCTCTATCCACAATAAAAACAATATCACCCACAAAACTGATGCATTTGTTATTTCTTTACTCAATTGTAACTCCTCCTTCGATATTCTACAAAATATGGGTGTATATTTGGACCCGACCTTACTCAACCTCAACCTCGCGAGGGAGCTTCAAACTAGACCTCACGATGGAAATTCAATCTCGACCTCACTCATGCACGACTTCAAGATGGGACTTTCCTGGTGATTGGGCTTGAACCTCGACGGCACATACTTTGCGACTTAGTTTCACATCATTCATGTTGAGCTGCACGACACAACTGAATGTGGATGGAAGAGTCAAACTTTATATATCAGCCTGTACGCGTATATGTAGCAAAACTGGTCTAGTGGTTAAAGCCGCTGACTGCTAATCGTGGGCACCCGGATTCGATTTCAAAACAACACGGCAAATTTCAAAACAACACGGCAGCGTCGTATCAAGACGTTCTTTGATGAAATGGCAATTGATGAGAGTATCCAAGACTCAGAATCAAATTTTCGATATGTCGCTTTTATCGATATTTGAGAGATGAAAAAAGTTGGAATTTCAAATAAATTAGTGACAAACAATAAGACTTTCATTTCTCGCCCTGTGGGCCCTAGTTTTTATTTTTAAATATATTTTTATTTTATTTTACTTTATCCTAACAAAATATGAGACGGCCCTGTATTTTATAGCATAGCTTTTATTTTTGAAAATGTATTTATGTGTACAATCAGTGATGGAGAAACTTTACACAGACTGTTATGTAAATATAATATGATTTTATACGTTCCATATTTGCACAACTTAAAATGTAATATGCAGTCACTTTGAATATATACCGAACATAGATAATCCGGTCCGAAACTTGACCCGAATGACCCTGTAACCAGATTGACTCGGTTTGGGAAACATTAAATGGGATTTTTCGTGCTTTGGGGGTAACATCTTCAATCTTATTCACCCCTAAAAGAAACACGGTTAAAATGGAATGAAATAATTAAAATCTATATTTTTGTCCTTCGGGTTATCTGGTCTAAATCGCGTCAGCCAGGGTCCGAAGCCGAGACCCGGTGACTCGTTCCAACGATTGATCCGGTGACCCGTTTCAGCTCTGCATACATCAAGGTCAGAAAATTTTAGATCAATTTTCATCTTCAAAATCCTAATCATGGCATTTTTTTTTAACATTATCCAGACAATCCAAATTTGGGCCATTTTACACTAAATATATTAAAAACAAGGAGAAGGGTTTTGGAAGGAATCTACTCTGGCCTCATTAAAGGTACCATCCCAGCATTTGCGTAATGTGACCGAGGGAAACAAAGCATAACATCAGTCAGGATAGCCTGCACCGGGAATCGAAGGCGCGTTCTCTCAATTACAAGACGAGCACTACGAACTGAATCGGTACTTGGAAGAAGGAAATAAACGCCAAAAAAGAAAATGCCTTGTTTTTGTGTGAAACGTTGCTTATTGATTAAATACAAAACACCAGTTCAAAGTAAGAAATTCTTTATCCAACACTGAATTTCTTTCAAGCCTCTGACACTGTGAATCTATTCATTAAGAGACATTTTTGCACTAGAAAACGAGTTCCGCTGTTTTGGCGTTTATTTCCTTCTTCCAACTACCCCGATTCAACTGTTCTATCTCGTTGACTTCTTATTAGGTCTAGTCGGCCTATTACTATATACTGTCATTAATAGTGTTCGGAAACAAGTACGATTTACTGTCAAGTTATATACGAGGGATATTCAGCAATTATTGTTCCTGACGTAGAAGGAATTGAACTACAATTTTTGTACGTTAGTATACTATGTTATTCAGAACTTTAGTAGTAAGTACGTATTAAAAATTGTAGACTTCTATCACTGGTAGTGAAATTACTTACGTTTTCCAAGTAACGAGTGAGTCCTGGTAGTGAAAATGAATAAAACTGAACCGCACGTACCTGATTAAGTTAGAGAACAAACTAAAGTTGTTTGGAGCAAGATCTGGAGAGCAGGGAGGATGCTGAAATAGCTCAAAACCTGCAGCTTCAATTGCAGCCATGGTTTGATGATCTTTGTGGGCGGGTGCGTTGTCCTGGTGCAGAAGGACTTTTGTGATTAACATTTGTGATTATCATGGCAACAAACCGCTCATTGTTTCGTTTTAAAACGTGTAACATGGTCTGTGATGCAGGAACTCGTTCTCGTTTTTCTTATCAATAGTGAACACTCACTCGCTGCCTGAAAAACGCAAATAATATTATTGCTCTCAGTGACAGAAATTTGAAATTTTTTTTAACACTTGCTACTTAACTTTAAATAACAATATACTAACGTACAAAAATCATGGTTCAACTCCTTCTATGTCAGGGACAATAATTGTTGAACACACCTCGTACTTTTAAAAATACTAATAAATATATATTCTAATTATTATCGCTATTATTTTAGAACGTATCCTACAGTTTTAAATAAATTTTTCCTGAAATACTAGCGTCTCTCTCCTCGCCAACAATAGTACCCGGGTTTTGTACGTTACAACACAAAAGAAAACTGCGACTGAGCAACCGTAGCTCAGTTGTTACAGCGTTGATTTCACATTCGGGAAGTCCTGGGTTCGATCCCAGAGGCTGACCATAGTTGCCTGAAAGATATAAATGAAAAGAGACGTACGAAATCACTCTTGCAAAGGCAATATTCTTCATCAGATCGCTGAGTAACAGAGGCATGAAATAATTTCAGTGGTAGGAAAGGATATTTTTTTCCGCCATCACCTGCCGACAGAGGAAATCCGTAGCCCTTCCCTATCATTTAGAAGCGCACCATGGCATATCAAGGGGGGGCGCGGTGTGAAGTAACAAGGAATGAAAATTGAATTGACCAGCTAAAAAAAAGTTATTTCCCAACCACCAAATAGGAAGTACTACGTGTAGCCTGGTAGGTTTCAATTCGTATTGGTCGATTTTTCTAGATACTGCGCGCTCGCTCACACGGAAACCGAACTAACTTAACTGCAAAATACAATATTATTGTGTGTGTGTTGAATGCTGGTCGACGGAACGATTTGTAGCTTAGCAACTGAACGCGTTTAGTGACTTCGAGGTGAAGGAAATTTCTCGTTTCATTTCTTTTTAAAGGAACGCAAATACATTTTTGTATTTCTTTCATTGTTAAACAATCTTTAAAGGAATTTTCTAACAGGTAAGAAGAAAAATATTTTTCTATGTACAGCACTTTGAAAGATTCTTCAATTACTTGTAAGTCGATGTAAAGGCACGTGGGTTCGAATCCTTCAACCGGCGATCCTGGTTGAGTTTTTCCGTAGCTTCACCAGACTAATGCCTGGATATTCCGTTTCCTATTCTTTTTTCCGGTAGGGTACTCACCGAGATGTTTCATCCTTCAGAATTTTGACGGCTTAACATTAGTTGTCATGTTAAAACGGATTTGGAATCATCACGTTCAATGTGGCTGCACCTGGAATCAACTTCAGAATCTCTTGATTACCAGGTGACAGAGCGAAACCGCTCAACCATGGAGAATAGACTATGAATTTTGAATTTTATTGATTTTATTTATGGCCTTTAGGCATCTAAGGCTCAGGCCGGGATAGAAGAGAGGGAAGAATTCAGTAAGGTGTCGGCCAGGCCCTATGTTGAAGATGCCATTCCAACATTTGCCTGGTGTGACTGGAAAAACCTCCATCAGAATGGTCGATTGCTGGGATCGAACCCACGAGCTCCCGAATGCTACGCCAACGCTCCACCACTGAGTAACAGCGGCGGCTCGGTATCGGAAATATGAAGAAGGGACTTTACTGGCACTCCATTTCTTAGCAGCATCAACATTTTTTCTTTATATTCATGTCATATAATAAATACTCCATTCGTAATTGTGGGAGCAAGGCAGCTGTTCTATTCAATTTTTTCCCAACGAATCCACATAAAGCCTTGCTTTTGGTTAGAATTCAGAAATTATAACAGCCTTCTATTTTTCAGATCTCATTTTAAAAAAAAATATCACGTAAAAAGATGAAAATTGTATATTATTTTTTTTGAGGGGGGACAACTTTAGTAGCTATTGACTTCAGCTTTCCTCATATGAGTGGAATCGTTTTACAATCCAGGAGCATCCATGCCCAAGACCGAATTCGAACCCACAACCTCATGAACGGTGGTCCAGCTGAAAATTGTACTCAGCCATGACATAATTATTAGATTCCCTCCAACACAGCACAATAATTTCTAAAAATATTAAATTTTAATTCCCGATATTGTAGGAATATTTCAGGGACATATGCACGAGAAAGAATAAAACGCTTGGCACCATCAGGAAATATTTATGGAATATTTCTAATTTACTTCCAGTGACTGAAAATACCCATGATTATAATTAAATACGATATAGATGGATTGTAACGCTTATGAATATTAACATTATGTACATACAATATTAAAACCAAGCTACAAATTGTAAGAGAAAAAGAAAAAAATATTCCTGGGATCTTCCTAAGACAGACATTTGCATATTCTAATTATATAGGGGGAGGGGGAAGATCATGAAATATGCAGAATCAATGGGTTCTGGCTTCGATACCCAATAGGGATACAAGTTATTTGGAGGTAGATCTCACTGTCTGGGCATTATTTGAATCCGATAGATTTCAGTGACAAACCGACATTGGTGTCCCAGTAGCACAGAAACGTGTTTTGAACGCTGAGTTAAGTTTCCTTTCGTTGATTGACCGTTACTGGTTGAAAAAGAAAGTACGTTTAATTGTAAATCAAATTTCAACAAAGACTTGTTGTCGTTAATAAAACATTAATACAACGTGTATTCATTTTTTTAAAATATGGTATAGATTTCCTTTCCTGGGACTCTTTCTCATTTAATTAAATAAAAATTATAATTAGAAGCTAATTTGAATGCCATTAAGTATTATTTTGTTTTCTTTTGCATGTTGAAAATACGTTGAATTTTAATCCATATTCGAACGAAAATTCGATTTCGTTGATAGGACGTTAATATGAAGCGTTTTTAACTGTTATATTGAACCATGTCATAGATTACTTCATATATGTCTTTCTAAGTTAATGACAAAGAAAACTGTATTTAAAATTGAAATGAAATTACCTATGTTAATCGTGTTCCCATTTCTATGTTGAAAACAGATTGAATTTTAAACTGTATTTCAATTAACATTTTATTTCGTTCATAGGGCGTTAATGTGACGTTTACAACTTTCATTTTCCACTATTTTCTCTTTGTATGCGTCTTTTTAAAGCGACATATTACACTTATTGAGAAATACAAATTTAATAATGTAGTCTTTTTTGAAACGTACGAAGTATTTTCACCGTCTTTAGAATTAAATTTCACCGCTGAGTACATGATTGTTCAGATTTCCACATTTTTAGAAACGTTTATTGGTGTTCCTTTCAATGGAATGTTTCATTGACTTTTTCAGCTATATGTCACTGTTAAGTAAATACCTTATTAACATTTCGAAATTATGTTTTTTCATCGTCCGCTTTTGACGTTAAATCTAACGTTTATTTTTAATGTTCATTTGAATCTCCTTTCAACAATTTTAAACATTGGATAACCCGTTGAATAGGTGGACATATACTAATACAACATTAAGCATATGTTTGGAAAGCACGTGTTTTCATCGTCCACTTCTTAACGATAAAGACTACGTTTATCTTATTCTTACTCTAGGAGCAAAATGCCTCAACATGCTGGTGAACTGGCGCGGCTAGATTTCTGGTGACTGCCTCCAATCAATGCGTTTGCTTCAGATACAGCCTTCGTAACATAAAAGGAATAGTAAAATATGGTTACTCAGAACATGGCTCCGTGGTTGATTGGTTAGAGTGACGAGCTATAAATGACGAGTGCGGAAAGTTCCAGCTTCGAACCCCACTGTAGACAGTGAGAAAATGTACTACCAAATTAATATATCACCATGAAAGCAACGGGCGAAGTACAACTAAATATGTATGCCAATAGACAGCAACTATGCTCTTTTTGGCTAACTGGAGAAGCTGGGCATAAATAACGTTAAAAAATCGTTTCGTCGTTTCTTCTAAACATTGATCTTAACTTGTTTCTCAACCATTATTCAACGTCGAATAAACAGACGGACATTCTGATAAACATACAAGAGTTAAATAACGTTTCGGTACTAACGTTAAATCCACGTATTTTCAATGTTTGTGTGCTACTGGGGTGCCCTCTTTTGTGAACTTCGGATCATAACTCTGGGTGGGTCGTAATGGTTCAGTTCGTAGAGCGCTCACCACTGCGTGCATGGGTTTTCTCGGGGTGCTTCCGTTTCCTCCCACTTTTTTTATTCCACCAATTCTTCAATCATCATCCATTCAGCCTGAGCCATAGTTGCCTAAAGGCCTTAAAATAAATTCAAATTGAAATCTGGTTCTGGACAGAACGTCCTTCATTATCACTGTATATTCCTTGTAAAATATTTATTTCAGATTTTTATTATTCTCTGTGTTGTATGCATATTGCACAGCAAAAAATAGCGGCGTTGATCCGATACTTTTTGGTATCCCAGGACGACCACCACCTTTCTGAGTAAAATAAACACAACAAACGGTGTACCTTTTGATGATTCTTGTTAATGCATCACCGTGTAGTGCCAGTATGAGTCCCCATTGTGTTGAATGAACATTGATAACACATCTAGTGCTTTAATGACAGAAATCAACGCCGTTTGTTTTGCTGATTTAACACAGAAAAGTAGTGGTTAGTGTTTCACTGCGAGGTAAAGCGAGAGTCTTGCGTCTCGCACTTTGTTTAAACTTTCAAGAAATTTTGTTTTGTTGTTTTAATATTAAACTGGGACCCGATCATAGCTTACAACTTACCGTTTCGTTGTGGTCAGAACTGACTCCAATTGAGCTATATAATAATTCTACTTATGTTACGAAAATTTTGTAAGAGAGAAAACACGAACAAAAACGAAGCTTCCCGATTGCGTCTGGGGGTATTTCATTGGCTGTCGCTCCTACGAAGTCCACCCGCCATAAGTCTTTGGACAAATTATAGTTCCTTGTCCTTTCAAATCTCTTTCCTCAAGATAGTGCTAAGGGAAGGACATTATCTGACATGTGACAGGGTTAGCTCTTAATCGCATCACTAAATAAAAAAATGAATAAACAGATTTTCCAGTTATTATTACGGTAATTTAATTATACATTTATCTTCGTTATCCCTTCTTCAGACCACCTTCTTGGGTCCTGCAACTTCTTGTAAAGCGATTTCTCTTCATAAGAAACTATGTTGTTTGCATAAACTGGAACATAGCTTGTGTTCACCTATTTTCTTTCTTTTTTTTTTTTTTTTATTTTATGAAAATAATTCCCAAATGTTTTAGTCAGAACTACGTTTCTTTTCCCAAACAACATGCAAAATTATTGTCTTGTTTAAAAAAAATATAATCTTTGATTTAGAATACGCTTCATTCAGCAATGAGCATACAAAGCAATGAGCAAATATGCATACGTATATGACTTTCTCTTTCGCAATAAGCACATTATAACTATCTCCAGATCCATACGATAGGTAAGCTTACTGCTATCTGATTTCTCTTTATAACTAGACCCATGTTCTCGTTGGCGCCAACACCTGTGCGTGTCGCCCTTAGCTCCTATTCTATTGCAATAAAAAGTAATGAAATTCAAAGTGATATTACGAGGAGTTTGTTCTAGATATTAAACCTTGTTTCCGGACAGAAGAAAAAGTGACCTTCTAACTGTCATAAATTCATTCTTACAATGAGGGTTTTCAGATCAATAGTGATAGTGATTTATAACCTGATTTGCTTTGCATATCAAAATGACTGAGAAACATCGTGTTTAGTTCAAGTCCCCGGACAAGGACATTTATCACAAATGAGGTTTGGAATTGTGTGGAGACAGGGAGGATTGCGTAGTAAAGATTTTCAGACTAATTTCCTCCTGACAGTTTGCTGTAAGACACAATGATGATGATGGGTGTTCTGCCCAGATGCAGGCCTATAATGGGAAGATCCATGGACAAGGTGAACGAACTGTAGTTTGACATTATCTTCCTGGAGATGCAGATGACGTGCTAAGAATGGGACCTACAGTTTAAAATATGCTACAAATCAATTTTCCCTCCAACCAGGTATCGAACCCGGGAACCTTTGATTACAAGGCGTTACCACTCAGTCGTGTGAATTCCATTCCGTACCAAGCCAATAATGAACTTCACTGTATTAGCTTTCCATGTATTCTTATCCCTCGAAAGTAAGAGCTATTTATTTTTGACTTAAACTCAAACAAATTAGCATATAACACTTTGTAGTGGTATTTCTTTAAAATATCATAACTGCCTTCAGCGCTCATGGAAAGAACAGAGTCCGACGTGATCTTTATTAGATTTAAACGACTCTTTAGAAATTTAGTATTTAACTGGAATAGACAAAGTTTGCTCTTTTCTTTTTATGTGCATCGTTTTCTGTTGGCAGCCCGTATTAAGAGAAAACTGTAAGTCCAGTCCTTAGAGGCTTATAAGTTCTTTAAGAACCTAAGTAATAGATGAACCGAACGAAATCCTTAAATTTTGGTTAGGTATTACATAGGAGTTGGGAAATTATACAAAGATTGAATGTCTCAAATTCTCGCTTAACATGGCAGGAAGTTCTCAATATGAAGTTTCTGTCAAGCTATTTCTCTTCGAAACAGTGTAGAAACTTTTCCTCAAATAAAATAAGAAGCCACCCCGTCCTGGATACGGCTATTGTATTCTGGTAACCCGTCACGACAGACAGCGTAGATGTTTTCCATTGTGTATTTCTTCAGGTAACTGTATCGATTTTCCAATCTGAGTGAGGCAGCAAGGACAGAAAGACAGTCAATTAAAATTCCTTTCCCCTATATTAGTACCATGCACTCGAATTGAACCAATGCTACAGAGAGCGGGTTTAGAGAATGAAGAAAAAGTATTGTATTATATGACATGGAAAATAATTCTTTCGACTATTTATTGAATATTTTAGTTTCACCACCCCTCTACCAAGGACAGTGCTTAGTGTTCTGCTGTAGATAGGACGTCAGTACATTTGTATTATAGTTATGAAAATGCATAAGGGCTGATTTACATGAAAGCTTGCGTTGCTTGCTTTGCGTGCGATTTGGGGGTGAGTAGCTCATTGAATCACTTGTTTTATTGCGTGTTTTATTGTAAGGTAAGTGTAACATGTGTTTCAATTGGGTATTCGCCCAAATCGCAAGCAAAGCAAGCTTTCATGAAAGCCAGTCCTAAGATTGCATTAAGGCTCTGATATCTAAATGATAAGAAAGCTAAGACTGCCCAGGTAAACAGCCCTAAAACAGATCCCTTAAAATAGGCCATTCTGTACTTAATTTAGCTAAAAATAAACTTCTTTCCTTAACCTTAATAAAAATCGTGATCTTAATTTTAATATGTTCTTAATAAAAATAATCTTTGTCGAAAATTAATATTACTTTAAAAACTTACTTTCTCAAGTAAACTTTAATCTTTCAATTATTAACTCATATGAAAAAGGGTACAAAACAGTAGTACTCCATTAAAAAAGATATGTGCTCTGATAACTCCACCCATTCAACTAATTGAATCTTGTATTGGGTTTAAATTAATAATAGTTATGATGCTAAAGGCTGGTGTTTATGAACCCTTGCGTTGCTTGCGATTCGGGTGAGTAGCCAATTGAAACACGTGCTGTTACGTGGATTAGTTTTGTTACGTGGTGTAACATGTGTTTCAATTCGCTATTCACCCAAATCGTAAGCAAAGCAAACAACGCAAGCCTTCATAAAAATCAGCCCTAAAACGTGTTTCAGTTGGCTATTCACCAAATCGCAAGCAACACAAGCTTCCAAGGAAATCAGCCCTTAGTTGTTAACTTACGAAGTTCTCAGGGAAGTAACATTCCTAACTGGGGGTCAGTGATCATGTTAGTTTCTTGTGATCAGGCTACTTTCCTTGCAAGCGCGTGTTGCTTGCGCTTTGAGTGAGTGACCATTTGAAACACGTGTTACACGTAAAACATGCAATAAAACACGTGTTTCAATTGGATATTCACCCAAATCGCAAGTAAATTAAGCAACGCACACTTGCTGAAAAGCAGCCCTTAGACGTGATGTGAATCGTGTATAATAAAAGAATCTAACCTGACTTTACCTATCCTATGTCCGTGAAGCTTGTAACGTGTTAAAGAATAATGGGGTTGCAGAGAACGCGGAAAGGGGTGGAATGATACTTTCCCGACTACGTCCAGTTAATTTATAATGAAAGGACGTCATTTTCAACTCCATGAACAAGGGACGTGTGACAATCAATACTAAAATCGAACATTCCTGCACTTGAAACAACAACAACAACAATTTGTCGCTGATGACTCATTCTGTCGGCATGTCACACACAATACAGAGAGACTGATGTAAATTACCTCTTCCCTCCACATCCGTGTTGCTGGCAGTGATGGTAATTTCCCCGTACGTACCAAATAAATCAGCATTAAACTGAATAAAGCTGGAAAGTGCGTGCTAAAAGATTTGACAGTCAGTGATGGATGCGTTCGAGTTTCGAAAGCCGATCAGAAAGAAATCATGTACAGACATTTATATCATTTCTTCGACCGCGAAGAAAATAGGACAAGGCGATCACAAACGAAAATTCACGTTACGTGATTCTCAACGTCCAAGAAGGTTCATTGAACCACGGATTGACTTAAAAGAAAAAATAATAATTTTAAAATACTGTTGAGTTTAGGAATGCAATTCAAAGCTTTTTTTTTTAATCTAAAAATGCTTTTACATGGCTTCTATTCTAAATTAATGTCACGCATATTGAAAATTATATAAAAGCTACAACTTGCACTTAATCGAACGTTTCGGTACTCATCACGGATTTCAAAGCAATACTCCTGCATTTCTCGGTCAGGTTTGCTTACCTTGGTGCGGGTTTCAAGAGCAGACCGTCTTCTAGACAGGAAACAGGACGTTACATATGGTTCAGGGCAGTGCTCGAAGTGGATTAGAAAAGGTAACGGAACGCTTGGAGAAGTAGGCTAGACAAGTAAGGGTACGATTGCTCTTAGTGGCGGCGATTGCATATTGAAAGTAAAGCCAATGAGCTTCCATTAATAAAAAGGTAGGTGTACGCCAAAACCCAAATGAAAAAGGTAAGGGTACGGTGTGCCTCCGCGTGCCCCCCACTTCGAGTACTGGTTCAGGGTTGATATTTTCAAGATCTGTCCTTTTTAGTTTAAAAAGCCCCGGTACTATAGATGCAACTTTAAGAAGTTCCGGTATCCCCTACTGGTGAGTACCGGCTCAATTTAACCCCTGGTAAATAGTAACAGCGTGGAGTTCGATCCAACTTTGGTGGTCGTGAGGTCTGATACGTTAAGGTTTCCGGTTCGAATTCAGACTGCAGCATGGATGTTTGTGGCACAAAGACACTATTTTCTGAGGCCTGGCGGAACCAAGATACTTTTTACAAATAGGAATCATGTGAGTCTGCATAGGAACAGAAATTTACTTGTCTATGTGGTACATACTCGTCATATATGTCTCGTCAGCAGTGATTCCGCCAGACCTCCTCCGTGGGGGATGTTACCCCTAATTCTCGAGAACACCCCCCAATTGTTTACCGTCAAAAATCAATAGAAATTTTACAAAACTCCAATTACACTCTCCTAATTTTGACTTTACAGCCCACCAAACTGAAAATCCTGACAGAAACCCTGCTCGTCCGTGTCTCCATGCATGAGACAGGGTTATATTTAATTTTAAAAAATTACGTACAACTAATATCGCTATAAATTATTACATAATGAGTCATCACTCGAATAATAATTAACAGCATAATAATTCTTATTTACAAACAAACTGAATAGTTCATATTTCTATCTCTTTATATTTTCAATACTCTTCATGCAGTTTATTGTACGTACAATTTAGTACACAAAGAGTAAACACTAGAATGGATAGTTGCGAAATTTTGTCTTTTTACAAATATGTTTCTATTTTGCCGGGTAAGATAAGTGTGTACATTAATTTGTCGTATAAGTAAATAAGTTACTATTTTTTAAAAATAAATTTACCTTTTTAAAAATACATAGACAGGAACTGTTGGAATTTTTTTAGATCTAAACACATCTTAAAAATAATTGTAACAACCTTCTGTTGTAAACGAAAAGTATTTACACATACATCTGATGTGCACCAAAATGTTATTCAAAATCTAATTAAAGCATAAAATTTTGCATAATATATACGTGTTCCATATTAACGACATAGAGAATCATTATGTTACTCTGTAAAGTTGTCACTAAATATATGACTGGTTTTATTTGATAAATGGTTAGCTCTATAATTGGATAGGGAAATATTGTTTTAAACTATAATATCATACTTGTACGTATATTGATTTTGTATTTAGTGAATCGTCAGTAAAATTTAAGAGAATTCTAATATTAAGTAAAAAATTTATACAATATGAAAAAAAAAAATAGTAATTTTTAAAAGCATTTTCTGCTACATTTAATTCAAAACAAGGTGCAGGGATAACGTAACAAAGGCAATTAATAAATAATCTTTAGTGATTGCCTTAAATAACTCAGATTTGCTTAACTCAATACCAAATTCGGATTCTCCTGAAAAAGTTTCCAGTGGCATGGAGGAACGTGAGAATGGCAAGGGGAACTCTATATTTCAGAACTCAAATACACAACCTGAAAGAAATTCGAAACTACAATAGACTATTAACAGTAAAAAGTTATTCATAGAAAATAGTTAACCTTTTCAAAAATATTTTTGACAAAAAAATTCCGCTTAACATGAATATGTTGATAGAAGTATTTAAATTTTGACATGTTTCAAATTTACTGAACCCCGGCTGAATATTTAAGATATTAACTGAATTATTATAAGTTACAATTGAATTTTATTTATGACCTTTAGGCATATAAGGTTCAGGCCGGGATAGGGAAGGGGAAAAGGATACGGAAAGGTGTCGACCAGGGCCTAAGTTGAAGATGCCATCCCAGCATTTGCCTGGTGTAACTTAGGGAAAACCCTTCGAAAACAGTCAGGTTGGTCGACCGCTGCGATTGAGCCCATGGCCTTGCGAATGCTACGCCAACGCTCTACCACTGAGCTACGGTGACTCGTTTTTCATACGTTACATCTATAGAGTAAGGTCTTCACAACACATGGAATACAATGCAAACAATGTTCCTATTCGGATAGAACACCAACTACATACATGTCAACGTATTAATTACAACTACACACCAATCGAGCGACCGTGGCTCAGTGGTAGAGCATTGGGTTAGCATTCGGGCCTGACTGATATTTTTCCTGGGATTTTCCTCAGTCAAACAAGCCAAATGCTGAGATGGTATCTATAAAATAGATCCTGACCGTCTACCTTCCACCATCCTCTTCCACAGTCTATCGCGCCGAAGCTTAAGATGCCTAAAAGTCTTAAAATAAAATTAAGTCAAATAAACACACATCAGAAACTCTTCAACACTTCAGAATGTAAAGAGACACTTCATTGGCCGGATTACGTTACAAAATACTGCTTCAAACGATTTCGTTTTACCTTCTATCAGACAATATTTTCTGAAAACCAAAAATTATACCATTAAGGGGAACATGTTGAAAAAATACTACCCCGTGTGTTGAATCAATAATAATTTCGTTTCTAAGAACTATCCCAGTTCCTCTTGATTTTTAATCTCCACATTAATTTACATTGTTAGCGCTCGAAAAAAATTTTTTAAACAATTTTAAAAAATAGCAGGAAGGGACTAGTTGTAACAATCTAGTAAATATTTATTGTAAAGCATGAAATTAGATATTAGTAGACATTTAAGTATTTACATGATAGATAGTCGTTATATACTGAAGTAAGGAAAAAAAGACAAAAATAAAATTTGCTGTAATGAGATATATGACCCCAAAATAATTTCCAAAAATATTCAAAATAAAATTGACTGGAAGTAGATCTGCCCCCAATAAATTTTAACCTTAAAATAAACCCCAGAAAATCGTTGTAAACAGTTCTGACACCCCAAAATAAATGTTTACCTTAAAATAGACAATCGAGTTGACTATAAGCAGACCTACAAAATCAAAATAAATGTTAAGCCCACAAGTAGGGAAAACTCAAATTAGCTTTAACAGAACTAAAATCTCCAAAATGCATTGAAATAAAAAAGGCAAAATAGAATTGGATGTAAACACACTTAAAACCCCCAAATAAATGTCAATCAAATCCCTTTTAGAAATTTTCTAACATTAGAGAATGGTCATTTTTGCCTACCTTCTGGACTCAAATATTCTGTGATGTGTTTTTACAATATTAATTGAACGTCCATATTCGTCGGATGGAGGAAATATTAAGGTCCTAAGGGCAGGATTTAAGTGAATTTCGAACCATTATATTTAATGTGTACCCATCTAGCATAGGACCACGGATTTCTTGATTATGGGGAGACTAACACATAAAAGGGCCATCAAGATATTAAAGAGGGGCCTATCCCCACTAGCTGGGGACTCCTGTCTAGCTGATTTTCTCTTTCGTGACCGCAGCAGTGAGGGGAAAATATAACCAAAATGTCGAAAGACGTGTGTATAGCAGTGATTCCGACAGACCCCTCCCCTGTGGGGGTGTCACCCCAACTTAATTTTTTACGGTGAAAAACCGATAAAAATCATACAAAAACCTCACTCATACCCTCAGAATTTTAACTTAACAACCCCCAAACTGAAAATCCTGGCGGAATCCCTGGAGCACAGCAATCTTAGTTGACCATTGAACGAACATCTTCGCTTCTTCCGTTTCTATTTTTAGCATTATTTTCGATCAATTCTTAAAGGTAAACCAATTATTGTTAAAACCATCAAAGTTCTTACGTTGCGTGACGTTAATTTCCTTTCTTCAATAGTTCAGCTTGTAGTCTTGGAATTCTCAAGTAGTTTTCTCTTTTACCATCAGATAAATATATTGTTCCATTCACTTATATAGAACAGACACAAATACGTTTCTAGTATAAACTGTATTGGGGTTTTCAGTCTCGTAACGACTTCTCTAAAGTTTAGCGGAAAAGTTGAAATTCATCGCCAAAGATCAACGAAAGTAAACATTCACTTTCCAAAAATAGAAATTGAGATATTTGTTCAATTTTTCTCTTTTAAGCACTAGCACGAGATTCTATCAGCCACCTCTAATATCGAATTCAAGCCTTCAGAAGCAACAAAATATAATTTCATATCGTAAAAGGAATAGTCAAACAGTTGGTATTTAGGAGAGTGGATGTTCCCATAGCGTAGTGGTTAGAGTGACGTATAACAAATCAAAAGTTTCTAGGTTCGAATCCTACTGCAGAAAACTGCACAACTTACAAATTATTTCTGAAGGTGAGAGAAGAGAAGCTCTCCCGAAACTTAGTATACAGTCTATATAATGGATGAGGATATCAGCAGACCGAGATATGTGGAAAGAAAAGGGGGAGGCCTTCATCCAGCAGTGGATAGAAAACGGCTGAATATGATATATATATATATATATATATATATATATATATATATATACCAGGTGTATGCATAAGTAGTTTCCGGTTTACCTAAGAGATGGGTTATCGTGGTAATTGAAGAAGATGACGTTCGAGCTTCATCTGCGTCAAGTTCAAGCACTAGTCAAAACTGCAATGAAATTACGCACGGCGAAGAAGTCACATTAAGGCTGCAAATCACCCCCGCCATCTTGGTATGCATTTTCCATTGATTAACATGGGGATTGTTTTACTCGTCTTATACTTTTCAGGAGTATAGTTTTAACTTCTGTTTTCGCCCAGTTTATCGTCATGTTCTCTTTTACTCATGCTACTTTATAGAAATGTAATAATTTATACAGGAACAGTATAATTTCCCGTTAACATATTGTGATTTATATAGCAAACTATTAATAATACATTATACTTATATATTTGGAGAAACTTCACAAACCAAAACTATACAAGAGTCAAAATAACCACCAAGACAAATTTTGTGAAATCAGAACTTAAATATTCTACATCCGAGAGGCATAAAATGAGTAAAACAATTCCCGTGTAAATCAATGGAAGGTGCGTATCAAGATGGTGGGGGTGATCTACAGCGTTAAGTTCTGAGTCTGACAATAAAAAAAACACACGATGTTAAATTAACGTATGTATCATATTGTCCCGGTGCAGAAATGGAATTTTCCGTCAACGAGCCTAACCTACCATCAGAAGAACGTCTCATTCTTCAAAATGAACAGGAGAAAATGACCAAGCCTTCCCTTTCAACGGGAACTTCTACATGTTCGGATGATTCAACATCAACAGATCCAGCTTACTATGCAAACAAAAACCTTTCACCAGAACTTATTAATCAGGCTTTAAAATTAGAATCCCAAAATCTAAACTCGATGGATTTTCCCCTCTTCGTGTGGAAGGAAATTCAATCCGAAAATTAAGAAAATTCTGCTACCAAACTTAACCACAAAAGAACGGAAATGGCTTGTTTATAGTAAACACAGTGATGCTGTCTTTTGCTTGCATTGTCTCTTATTTTCTTTACAAACAGAAATAAATATATGGGGCACTATAGGTTATAGGGGATGAACAGGCCATAGGGGAGATAGAGACATAGAACTCCATGAAAAATCAAAAACCATGTATCTTCGCAAATTGCAATGCTTCAGTGGATCTGTAAACAAAGGGTTGACAAAGATTTGACTGAACAAGGTGACAAATTGGTAAATCACCATCGTGAAGTTTTATCTGTCATTATAGACTACTGCCGTTATCTAGCGGAGGAGATGTTGCCCTTTAGAAATAAAGACTCATTGTATGGAAAACCTGTAAATCTTTTCAAAGTGCTTGCAAAGTATAACCCGGACGCAAGAGTTTATTTGGATAAGTTTAAGAAAGATAGAAAAAACTCGGATCTAATCTGCTTAGTTACTGGAACATATTTGATTTAATAAACATTATGAATGATATAGTTGTTTCAAAAATCGTGGAGCGTGTTAATGAAACCAATACGTACTCCATAATTATTGACTCTACACAAGATGTAAGCAAAAAGGAATGTACAACCGTGTTAGTTAGATATGTCGAACACAGAGATGGACATGGAGAAAGTAAAGAGAATGTGAAGCCAGAGGAGCGATTTGTTAAGGTGTTTACCAGCGGAGACACAACGGGCGAACACATGTCATCTGAGCTGTTTAGTACTCTGCGAACAATTGGTATTGATACGAGTGTATGGTGGGCCAGAGTATGGATGGTGCGGGGAACACGTGTGGTAGATTTAACGGACTTAAGTCACCTATACTCAGAGAATGCCCTAAAGCTTGCTATATTTGGTGTTGTTCACACAGGTTTGCCTTGGTCGTTGAGAAGTTTATGGATATTTGTCCTCAAGTACGAGACATATTCTCAATTCTACAAGAGCTCTATGTGTTCATGTCTGGCCACAAAAGGCATCACACGTTCATTGAAAAGTTGAAAAAAGGTCCATGTAAGGCTAGAAGAATGCGACTAAAAAGAGTCAACACGACTAGATGGTGGAGCAAAAGTGATGCTCCTAACACAATCATTATTCGCTACTATGAGCTAATAGAAGCTTTATAGGACATATCCGAAGACAAACATTCAGAAACAGATTCAAGGATATCAGCAAAGGGACTCCTAAAATCAATATCCGATTACGATACCGTTGCAA
>JAGDQP010023948.1:15367-28534 GCA_022664845.1 Lepisma saccharinum | reverse complement strand
TAGGAATAAAGACCAGGAGAACATTCTGGACGCCTGGTCCAAAGTCCGTCCCGCACCACCCGAGCTCAAAACTGAGGGAACAAAGGAGCTTCTCGGACTGTCGGAACACCGGCAATCCGAGAATCTCTAGGGACTGCCTGTCCCAAAATGGGAAGAGCGAACAACTGCTCTTGCTGCACGCCCTTGGAAGTGCACAACCCATTTTGTGCAAAGAATGCATAGAGACAGGGGTGGAAGGTGGGTCCCAAGAAAAAGTCTTTTTATATGAGTACAAGTAAATGGATATATCAAGTCGATGTTCAACTTTTAGAATATCTTTTATAGGATAGGCCATGTCTTCCAATTATGTGTTCGTATTTCGAACGTCTTTAAGCATCATTTACAGGAATATTTGAATCGTTTTTTTTTTGTAAAACAAAACATGTCAGGAAAATCAAATTATATAAAACTGTTATACAATGTAAAACAATGTAAAAGTGTTTTACACAATATTTTGAAAAATATGAGATATGGTGACATCATAAAAGTATAAAATAGGTGTATGCAAAGAGAATGGAAGCATAATAACATGTTCTAATGTTTTATGTGAGCACTATGTGTTTTAGACTTGCGAGTAGCGACAGGAACGTTACCTTGTGAAAACACGAGTTAATCGTGTGTGCAATAAAAATACCTTACCTGACTTACATAACCTCCACATGTGTTTATTCACTAATTTTATTAAATTTCCTAATGCATTTATATATAAAACAGAGAAAAGTTATTTTCATTAAGAAACGAAAAGTAAAAAAAGCTACACCAGGGTTCGATGACATGTGTAGTTTCTTCTAAAAACGTGTATATATTACCAACCTAATAATCGCAGGCAACAGCTTGACACGTGCAGTTGTCTCACACGACGTGTGTCAACGGATAACGAACACAGTAGTGTTATTAACTCCAATTCTGCCAAAAACTTGAAATGTGTTGTTTTGAAACGATTCATTTACAGTATAAGAAATATAGTTCATCTTAATTCTTTACATTGATAAGAGATTTTTGTCTTTAATTTGTTGTGTAGTTCTATATAAGATGACCCTCATATAGGTACATATTTATTCAGTGATAGTTCCAGAAAGTTTATATTTATAAAAGCCTAGTCAGAGCCTTTAGCTTGAAAGTCATCTATTCTTGTTCTTAACGATTGTTTGACATTAGTTATTATATCTTTCAATTTCGTTGGCTGATATACTTCTTCATTCTCTGTGCTAAAGTAAAAGTTTTGAATTTCTTCTTTGTTATATTTATAGCTTATCTTGACATTCACTTTTAATGAGCTATGTTTCCCTAAGTTGGATTCTATTTAATATTGCTTTTGAAGTGGTGGTAATAAAGTGTTTTAGTACATGTTGTGGCTTATAACTTGTTTCAAATCTTAATTCGAGTGCTTTATTTTGATGTTTTGCTTTGATAGGTATTGCTTCAGGTTTTACTTGCGATTCTCTTATTTAAATGGAAATACTCTTTTAATTTTTGATTTGTCGTATTCATCTCGCTGTTGTTTTTCTCTATCTTTATATGGTTAAAATTAGTTTCATCAGTTAATTCTTTATTAGGCGGCGGAAATAACCTATTACTCCATTTTCTGTACATAGTTCTTTAAATTTAACTACAATACAAATATTTATCTTCTTGTTTTCTACTTGAACATTTTGGTTCTATTTCATTTTTGCATATTTCTCGAACAGTACTGCTTCTTACTACTAATATCATTAACATTTAGATCATTACTACTAATATCGTTAAGATCTTATTTATTATATAGAAAATTATTAAATACTTACTTTTATGCAACGTATACATAAACTGACGGTTTAATACATTACACAATATATACTTATCTCCTCCTACTCCTTCTTCATCTTCTGTTTTGGTTTTGAAAGTAATGAATAAGATCTGCAACGACATTATTTATTTCGCTTTCATTTCTTTCGTCAAGTGCTTCAACATTCTTTCATACATTTGTTCAAGCTCTATCAATTTGTAATTGGTGTATATTTTGATTATACACCAATTGATTATTGATTATAATTTGAATGTAGTACTGACTGCCTTCTACAAAAAGGACAATCAGGTTGATCACGCAACCATCTTTCAAAACATGCTTTTACAATGGGTTTTAAATTTTTTTACTTTCCTAAAATAGGTAATAGAGTATTGTGTAAAATGACGTTCTATTTCGTCATATAAACCTCTCATAAGTTTCAGCATAAACATTGCAAATAGATGTTCATGTTTGATTCTCATGCTCCAATCTACCTTACTCCAACATTCCAATATAAAATTCTCTGACAATATTTAATATTCTGATATATAACGCCACTCAAATTTATCTTTACAGAATTTAATACATTTCTCACTTAGTTCTAATAAATCTACGAAATCAATCTACAACAGAACATGTCTATATATTTACCAGAAGTGTTTCTAAGAAATTTTTCTGATAAATTTTGTTTTAAACATAGTTTATGCATACATTCACTATCAGAAAATGTATCTATAAATAATCTCAAATAGTCTTCAAACAAAGTTTGTTTGTAAATAATTGAATACCAATCAACTTTATCTTGGAATTCTCTAATAAAACTTTCAGATAATTTTTCTTTAGATGAAAGGTGTTCCTGATTAACCTAATTTTGAAAGTCTCAAATAGACTCTTCACGTATATTATGAGAAAAAGAAATTCTTCCTAATTAAACTTACCTTGAAACTATCTAATAAAATCTTCTGGTAATTTTCGAATCTGTACAACGTTCGACTCCATAGTCAAGAATAACCTCTTATCCCCTTTTCTTTACATAACTTTTAATTCAACTACAGTATAAATATTAATCTTCTCATTTTTTACTTGGATATTTTAAACTGATTTATTTTTTTCTTTTCCTTAACACTGCTATTATTAAAACTCATTTCTTGTTTATTATATATAGAACTTTGGTAAATTTAATTAAATTTACCAGATGTAGATAAAATCTTAAGTGTAAAAAATGAAATGAATTAAATATATACATAAAAATTAGGAGATTTGTTGTTAAATATATCAAACGCTAAATAAATATTATACCTTAAATCTTCATTTGAATGTGTATGTAAATATTTATATTATGAGTTTAGTGAGTAAGACAAGATTGATTTCAGTAATTTTATAGGTATGTTTGAATATTTGTTTAAAAGCTAGTAAGGAAAGCAATTCATGCCTCATAAATGTAATTATATACGCACATATTATGAATCTCTCGGATGAAATATTAAAATTGACTGATAAGCAATGGTCTTCTACAGGCTGTAATGACTGGCTGATAAATATGAATTAGGGTGTTTTACAGAAGATTTCATACGAAAATATAACCATAAGGATATTGCAAAATATTGAGCAAGTTGCACGTGGAGAACTTTATTTTCAAATAATTTTCAGATAAAGTTGATTGGACAGATTTGTCAGTCAAAATTTATCAGAAAATTTTGTAAGACAATTTGAAGATAATGTTGTTTGGGAAGAAGTATTTTTAAACTAAAACCTCTCTGAAGATTTTATTAATGAGTTTATAGACACAATTAATTTTAAAAACATATCTTATGGAACTAAGCCTTTAGAATATTTTATAGAAAAATATGCTGATAAACTTTGTTGGAATCGGTTATCGTTAAAGCAAACTTTTATGTAGATAACTTATAATAAATTATGTAGATAGATTGGATTGGATATTAATATCAATGTCTCAACGCTTATTGGAACTTTTGTTGCAGAAGTTCGAGATAGAGTTTATTGGGAATATATTTCACAATATCAAGACTTGCCTATAGAATTAATATATGTATGTGGAGCATATTTAGATTGGAGAATTATAGTAAGAAGACATCATCATAATTCTTATTTGGGAGAAAATAATTTATTATATCTAGATACAATAGTTGATTTTAGATTATTCAATTTTTACTGAACACTTTTATGGACAACCTCCTTTTGTTTTTCCTTATTAAACTGTCTTGTAAAGATTGATTTTTGTCAGTGAATAGCATAGAATAGATTGTGGCATTTGATGTTTTTATCAAATATACTAAACATGTGTAGCTTTTGCTTGCTTCTGTCTTTGGTGCAGTGCCCCTTTCACTCTTTTCAATTGCTCGGGAATTTCTTCACTTATTTCTTTAATTTTTGCTTCTATTTCTTATAACTGTTGCTGTAAAAGCTGTTTATCGTTTCTATACTTTTCAAAATCTTTAGTATAGTAGTTTAGCACGATCTTTTTACACCGGATATAATGTTTTTAGGTATCCAAAATGCAATATTTAATATTATTTCTCGTTCAACCTATATACTCTAATTATCTCAAATTTTTACCTTTACCTCCTGTCACGTTAAATAATACATTTTTATTTCTGTAATTTTCAAAAGATGAGATCGCTTGTATTAATTCCTTTTAACTCATTACGCTTTCGATCAAAAACGTTTCTACCACCATTTTGACAGAGCTTAGAATGTTGAAATAACCACTTTCTTTTTATCGATAATCAATTTAAAATCAGCTAACAACCCGTGCCAGTAATTCTCTGATCTGGTTACAGTAAACATCATTTAAACTATTAGAATTTACATTCATGTTAGCGATATTTATTATAGAAATAACAAGATTTTCGAAATTGCATTTTTATAATTTTCTTTAAACTTTATCAAGTATTTTAAATTTTCATCATCGCGATCACGAGTACAAAAATCATCTGCTCAAATATACGTATTTACAATCGCTACTTTTGCTGTTAATCTTCCATGAAAGCAATATAATTATATTTACAACACTACCTTATTGTTATCTGTTCAACAATTATGTAAATCCAACCCTAACCACTTAACATGTACTTTACTACCTTTCCTACGTAAAACATTTTCTACAGGATTCTTGTCTTTACGTTTAGTTTCTAATAGCTGCTGTTCGTAAAACCTTCCTTTTACATCTTCGTTGTTAAAGTCTTTTAGTCTATATGTTGGAGGATTAGAAGGTATAACATCACCAATAATAAAAACCTCTGTTTACTAATTAGGTGAATAACTTTTCTCAAATAATCCTTTTTGTTTGCTTTTACGAACATAAATATTAATTTTATACTTTGGTTAATATTTTTATGTATTTCCTTATCTATTTCTCCTAATATTATTTGTTTATTATACTAATTAACCTGTAAAAATTTAATTCCTATTGTTCGATGGACGCTATTGTTATATTCATAAACTAGGTTTGATAATATCTCTATCCACTTGTAATTGCCTTGACTAGAAATTTTTACAGATGTTTTTTTTAAATTGTTCCATTAAATGTCTCGACGGTAGAAGCTTTCTTACCACTATGTGCTGAACAGTAATTATGTTTTCATCAGCTCTTTAAATTGTTTGTCATAAAGCTATTTACCGTTACCTGTTTGTATGTTTACACAATTTCTTGTTTTAATACTTCTTTACTTCTTTTATTGCATTCCTACCTGTCTAATCTTTAACTGGAATAAAAAATGAAATTAAGAAAAAAAAACAATCTTTAAAAATACTTGTAACCTTTATTTATTATTGATACTTCTTTGAATGTTCCAGTATCCATTTCAACAAGAACTGCTATTCATAGATCATCAATACCTTTTATAACAACATTTAGTCTAGGAAAGTTTTTTCTTATTGGTTTATGCAATTCTTCCATAATGTCTTCTCTAACACCCTTTTCTTTCATATAGTCATTCATTCTTTATAACAAACAAATTTTGTTTTCCTATATATATAACACATGTCCCTTTCTTTGTGAGTCTTCCATTCTTTGTTTGTTTTAGTATAATTGTATTCTTCTTCAGGTCAATATTTTTCTTACACATTCTCATTATTTATCATACAGAAAATCACTACTTGGTTAATACAACTTCTACATACTTCAAAATATATAATCGTAAACTTTCTTCCATGGCTGCAGGTTCTTTTTGTTCAAATCGAATTAAATTTTGCTTTGTAAAGTCATAAGGATAATATGCACCTATTTCACTATTGTTTAAATATATATATGTAATTGTTCTCCATTGGGATTTGTTACAATATTTCTTACTTTACCTTCATATAAGACCATATAACTGTTGTTCATGTTAAATAGTTTAAATATAGGTTTTTGTTGATTCTTAACTCGCATTTTACTAACATTTACTCTGTATTTATTAAATTCTGAAACAGCAACTTTCGCATTAAGTTCTAGAAATATATATTTATTAATATTTTTAATTGCTTGTATATACTCGCTCTTAATATTATTTATTGCTTATTTATTTATTTATGTGATTCTAACTCCATGATTTTCGATGTTATCTGTGATTGTAACTCATCAGCTTTCAAAATTATCTGTGATTCTAACTCAATAGCTTTTGATGTTATCTGTGATTGCATGTTATATATTCTCGAATGTATTTGTGATCTATACTCATGAAGACTATACTTCGTTATATAATTATAACCTGTGTGCAGCATTTATGCTTTGTATATCTCAAATTTATGTTTCAACTTCTATACACTCTCCACATATACTGATTATTTCCAGGAGTGTTTTCGCAACATTCCTAACTATATCAATAGACATTTATTATAATATCGAATCTTACTTTCCACCTAAAATGCTTAAATTGTGTTTTTATATTAGCTTTATATTTTTGTTTGTGTTAAAATCAATATCAATTATATGTATCTCTTAGTAGGTAATAAAAACGCATCTGATTTTGATGAAAACAGTTTTATTTGGGTATAATTTTGAAAAAGCATAATATAACTCTTGAAATTCGTTTACAAGTGTTTCTTATATATGTTATACATTTAACGGTTCTTGTCCTGTAAACTTATAGTGTATTAAATAAACACCATCAAAGTACTTCGAGCATTAGCTCTTTTTGATACTCTGGAAACATCATGTATTGTTATGTTTTTTCCATGCTCGGTTTATAAGTGCCTTATATAACATCTCATACACTTACGTAGGAATTGCTTTATTTTGCAATGCTTGTAAACGATTGAGTTGTAACTTAAATCTTTCTGTAGTATTATACCATGTATTTACTATACCGCAAAATCTTTTTGTTTCATCTGCGGAGGTAAATTTTTCTCTTATTAAACAAAAAATGTGACATATGAGACAGGTTTTATCATTTTAAAAATCATTACCACCACAAGCAGCAAATTTCGTGCATTCTCTTTTTTTAACACGTCAAGTCTATTTCGTCATCTTAGGATATAACTTATGCAAATCTTCCTTATATAAAGACATCACTATGTAATTGTTCCATAAATAACAACCTTACTTTTATTATTTTCATCATTTAAGTCTAAATAACAATATCATAATTATACATCTCTATTGAATCTATTAAAATAATTTTAATCTCTTTGAGTATAGATAACAGACTTAATACAAAACTTTTATTGTTAAAATTCGTAAAAGATATATTTTCTCCATAAATCCTTATTAGTTCTAAGCATATACATACCATCATTAAATGCAAATCCTTCACTTTGTAACTTTAAAACTATAACGCAGAGATGACCATATGTGATGGAGTCAAAGTCTTGTATAGATTATTGTTGAGAAATAGTCTTTCAATTCCAAGATATTGCATTAATGGTTTAGTCGGTGCACCTCCATACGAATCTAACACATGCTTCAGGTTTTTATGTTTCCAATAACATATTCAATGTTCACCAACCTTTTTAGATTTATCTGACTTAACAACACCGCACTCACTTTATTAAGTTTAATTGGTGGTTCATCACTCATACGGACAGCTCTAAAATGTTTTATATTTAAGTTTTTAACAAAACTCTACACGAAATTGGTTAACGGTTTTAATATTCTTAAATTTTTGGTCTATCTCCAACTTTTGCACTTTTTTCTCTTCCATCGCTTGGTATGTCTTTTTTGTTCTTCAAGTTCTTTATTCTTTCTGCATCAACTACAATTTTTGCAATAGCCGTTGCTTCTTCTGTTAAAAAACCACCAGCACCAACTGCTGCGAATATAACCGGTATCATAAATATATTCTTTCGGAGAATTTTTCTTAAAGTTGTTTCCTTGTTAATATATGATCTATTTTTAAAACTAATTAATTCATTATGAGGAACATTAAATGTAGCACCTTTAATTGAACACGTTTTTATTTATTATATAGAAAAACTTCATGAACATTTCCATAAAGATTAAAAAGCATAACAACACATATAAACATATTTACAATCCCCAAATTGCTTTAATATTATAAGTCTACATCTACATCTACACCTAATTTGACCTTAGCATCCATGGCGGTTCCAGCGCCAAAATCTGTAAGTCTTTCGCCAATGGACGAAGCTTTTTTAAGTCTCTTTTTCATGCTTGATTTTCCAAGTTTTTATTTCCAATATGTCTTGAGATTGTATTTTTATTATCTCTGTAGTATACATCATGTTCTTTCCAAGGCTCATCTAATGGATCAATCCTCTAATGGATAAATCCTCTAATGGACCTCTTTCCAATCGCAGATCGAGCTTCGTATAAGGTTTGCGAATTTCGTCAGGTAAATGTAATTCTGGTATCCCCTTAAAATTTAAGATCGTGCTCATTACTCCTTTTCCATATTTCTCATTATTCCAAAATCTGGGTGGTAATGCGTTTAAAATTTAAATCAAATAATGAATACCCTCAGGATTATTTGGAATAAACTATGAGGGTTTAGAGCTCATTATATACATAATATCTACCTTTTCGTCTTAAAAGTTGTTATTACCAGCTTTTTGTTATCCATCAAACACTATTATCGTATGCATTAGCTTTGTAACATCATCTATCCATATATATATTAGTATATATATATATATATATATTAGTTCTGTATATTTTTAATACTTTTTATTTGTCTTTTGTTTCGTGAAGTTGATGAAGATTCTTTTCGTTTTCTTTTTACTGGTTTCCAAATAGGATTGACTTACGTATCATACTTATATCCAAAGCCTGATTTAGGTTTTTAGTTCATTGGTTATTATTTTGATATATTGGGTTTAGAAATAACATAATATGTTCGTAATTGCAGTGATCGTGTTCTGTAACGATGTTTTAAACTCTTCTTTATTATCTTCCACTATCCTAATAAACATAAGAGAAGGAAAAAACGGATTTATGTATGGAGACACAGAAGTCATTTTTCCAGATGGTGAATGTAGTTTAGAAAGTCTTAGTGAACACTTAACCCTTAACTGGTATGGTGATCTTGTGTCACATAACTGGTATAGTATGGGTCAAAAAGACCCACATACATTTTATTTATTTTGAATAATCCCAGAGTAACAAACGAGATCCACAATACATTTTCTCACTCTTTATTATCTACTAAACACGAAAAAAAATGTTATTACAGAAAATATGTTTTTTTTTATGGTTACCATACTTTTTCTTACAAATGTTATAAAAAAGGTCAATTTGAAAACACACAGTCACTTTCTAATAACTAGTGAAATTATTTGTGGTAAAAATAATAATTTTACGCTTGAGGTTGAATGAAATACCATGTGTGATTGTACATTTAACAATATCGAAGTTTTAAATTCAAATGCCTTCTTGTACAACTTGACTTATCTTTTACCACAATTTGTGCAGAATCGGAGGGTGTAGTTTCTACATATTGGCCGCTTGCACGCAATGCATTATTCCTTTGTTTTCCTATCCATCTTGGACGAACAAATGTAGCATCGTTTCCTTTTTCCTGCTGGAATCGGGTCGTTGTTGCCTCTAAGAGGCAAATGGACATCAACGATGCGGCTCATCACTTGTCGCAGTTCAATTGGCAGATGAACATTGTAAAGACGCCGTATGATATTTGGCTTTACAAGTTGTCGTCCAAGGTTCTACAGGAAAAGGAGGCGTTTCTCAGCATTTTCTGATTTTACAGAACAATGTAGAATGTAGCTGTTCACTCCAGCAATATCGAGCATGGCATAGAAGAGGGCCATTGACTAACGTCGTGTACGTCGACTTACAGAATAATTTGCACATTTCTGGTCTAAGCTATGAACTGCTCCTTTCGTGCAGTTGTAGAACTTTATAATCCCGGGCTTACCAGTCTCTTGGTCTATTTCAGCAGTATGGTGCATACTGAACAGCAGAAGTACACATTTGTTTTGTTTTGGAACGTAAGATAATAAAGTTAGCTCTTTAGCGTACCCATACATTGAGGAATCAACAGGGCGTGCTTGACATTAAGGAATCATAAGCTATATTTTGTCTTGAACTAGATGTCATAGCCAATACAAGTATCCCCACACTATAAATAAAACAATCACCAAAAATATACTTGATCGAGGTAGAAATAAAACACGTATGTCCATAAAATAAAGTTGCAGCTTTAAGAAAAAATATAACGTTTAAGGTATGGTGCGGGTCAAACAGACCCAGAGATAATATATATAAACAATCAGGCACTATGGGACTTGGCCGACAACTGGATTTGAAAGGGTATGGGGAAGGTGGCAGCTACTGAAAACTACAGCCATCTGGTGTGAAATATGCTAAAGTGACAATCGAAGAAAGATGTTCTACAGCGATCTGACCCATACCATACCAGTTAAGGGTTAGAATCAGAAAACAACAGTATCACATAATCAGAAAATCATAAATCAAATAGAGTGGAAAGAAAGAAAGTTGTTCAAGACGTAACAATTTGTAACATTATTAAAGTGCTTGGGTTCGAATATGACCATGTATTCGAAAAGAATAAATTACACATTGAATCGAAAATAACAAATTTCAATCCATTAGACGAAATAAATATTCATTGTAATACAGCTAATACTCGTTAAAATTCGTAAATATGGGCATAGAGAAACAGGAATTATAGTAACATTTAAAACAGTTGTAGAATTTAAACAGTATTATTTTTTATCGTTTATTCTTTTCTTTAACCAGATATAAAATTGATACATTTGATATAAGAATAACAGATGAGGTGGGAAATTTCATCGATTTTGGTGGAGCAACTACATGCGTTTTTGCAACGAAGATTTTCCATTAAATAAATGGATAATACTGCAAGTTATGAGTTACAAAGTTTAACTGCAAATAGAACACTCAATAACTTGAATGAACCAAACAAAAATATTGAACTTGATTTTGATGTAGGAGATAGACTTATTCATCCTCACTGAGCAGATTCATATATCAAAATGTAGTTCATGTGCTGGAAAACATTTGATGCAGATTAAAAGATAAAACTAGAAAATAATTTATTTCCATTCTTCTTCTCTCAAATAGAGATTTTAAAGCATGGGGTTGTATTAAATGAGATATAATTACCAGGAATAACTTCAAGAGTAATTTGAACTTTGAAACTCTCGAAGTCTGCAGTTTTAAACTTAAAAGCAGCTGGTTTCGAAAGAGACGGTAATATAGGAGGTAGAAGAACTTTACTGTTATATTTCAATTAAGATCAATACCTGGATTTTTAAGCGATTTTAAAGAACTAATGTAGAATGGGAGTTTAAGAATTCCATTTACAAATGAGAGTGTTATTAATATTTTGTATAAGTGGAAAGCATCAACATCTCGTACTCATGACGGAAAACAATGATAAACAGTTTGGTGATACGAATGGCCATAGTAAAGTATGAGTCTAAATATGACAATAAATTAAAATTGAGTATTTTGAAAGATCCTAAAAGCATTTAAAGATTTCACACGTGTCAGTATATTAAAAAGATGATTCAGGTTCATTCTTTGAGTTTGAAGTAACTACACGATTTAATTCAAGACAATTTGATATGCCTGATTGTAATTATGACTTTACAAACTAATAGAAGTAAAGATAAGAGTAAATAGAGTTAGTAAATTCGATCATTCTAAAATGAAGAACATATATATGATAAGAATGCAAGAAATGAAATGTTTCCTAAGACAGAAATTTAGGTATAGCGGATCATGGTAATTTGAGGTTGTACGAAGATTATTCTGCGTTCAAGAGAATATGTGGAAACAGATCAATGTACTATGAGCCAGAATAATTCTTTGAAAATAGACCAATTTATGTGATTAACAGTTCTAAAAGGAAGAACGTATCTGTAAATTTAAGAAATTAATATTAAAATTGTAGTTGATTTGCAGAAGCTGTACCTGCTATACTCTACCACCCATACAATTAATTTTATCTTACCTTATCTGTGCCTGCTAATACTATACGTTATGCTATTCTAATTGGGCAGAAGAACTTTACATATGATTCTAAGTATAAGAAAGTAATAGAAGAGTTTTAAATGTAATTGTGTTGTTTTTATACTGTTTTTATCGAGTTGCTCATAAAAACATAATTTGTAATTTTCTATAAAATAAATAGCGAAGCATATTGATTTTTGAACAAGTTTAGAAGTATAACACCAACCCAGTTATAGAGCTAAAAGAGTTAGGATTAAATAAATTATATACAATTGAAAACATGGAGCGAATTAAAACGGAAGTTGGAAAAAGCATTTAAGTTAAATGTGAGGAATGTAAGGTATTTCCTTCTCCTCGATTTTCTAAGCACGTGACTGATAAAATAGTAGAAGAAATACTAAAGGTTAATTAGCTATTAAATATACAGGATTGATAGAAGATTATCAACTGTAGAATTATGTATGTAAATAAAATGTGTTTTTATTGTTTTCCCATAAAGCGAAAAAATGAAATATATTTTTTAAATTAAAATTTGAGGATATTCTCTATAATAAATAAGAAATGGTATCACAATTAAACAAGAAAAATGATATTAAAATCATAAGAGCTGTTTGTTTGCATGATTTCGTTTAGAGAAGGGTAAATCGTATAAAATAAATCTATGGAAAATACTTCAAACACAAAATACTGGTAGAAAACATTTAGGTGGGAGATACAAAACCATTAAGAGAAAAAATGAAGATACAGAATTAGTGATAAAAGAAATGAAAATCAAGAAGCTTTTTATGAACTAGGAAGGTATGAAATATCTTACTAATGCTATGAAATGCATCAATTATGTTTTAAGAATAAGTCCAAGAAATAATGAAAAACGAAATTTCTTTAAGTTTGCCGAAGCTAAAACGAGTTTTTAGTATGAATTCTCAAATGAAATTTATTCCTACAATTG
>JAGDQP010023948.1:3738-15357 GCA_022664845.1 Lepisma saccharinum | reverse complement strand
TTTTAGGTAATTTTTATGTAAATTAGAATAAATGTTTATGGTAAAAACACATATAAATGGTCAAGTTTGAATTGTGCACTGATATATGTTAAAAAATCCAAATCAATCTTAAATAACGAAAATATTTATATTTCTATAATTTTGTCCTAAGAATTAGACATCAAATAATAATTAATAAATTGTGTTTTTATTTCTTTTTTCAATTTATCTTGGAAACATCAAAGTCAGTTCATAAATAAGCGAGATATTTGAGTTCTTAGTTTTATTCTTAAAAATATGCAGCCACAAATACGTGGGAAAAATAACATTTTTAATTATCTATTCCTTAGCGTTGCAGCTATTAAAATCGGTTTGGAAATAAGCTAGAAACTAAAGATTGTATAACTTTAGTCTGGTTGTTATTTGAACACACAACTTTAAAAACAAAATTCCATTTTATGCGTGATATCTAATATTCTAGTTCTGTAGCGCTTCTTTCAAGCGTTTTCTTAAGCACAGTGTAGCAAGGTCGCGGGAACTGAAGTCTCCTTGAAAGACCTTGAAACAAAATTTTACGTTCAAATACTGCAACAGCTAATTCATTCACTCAATGCGTACAGTACAGCGTAACAGTTCAGCGCTTCAAACAAATCGTTTTTGCTTGTTTTATTTCCTAAATGAAAAATATTGGAAGGAGGCCAACATTTTATTTTGCAATGTGATTTGTAGTTGAAAACTGCCAAAACTTTTCCTTTGTGTTGTATGGACATCACACATTAAAATGCATTTTTATTTCTTTTTTGCATTGGATACTTTATAGAACAAGTTGTTCTACAGTATATAGAACAAGAATTAGGATATGCAATTACGTCAGAGAGAGAATAAACAATCGATTTACGTTTTGGTACTTGTAGTAGATGTGGAAATTACGAGTATGTATATATGAATGTAAATGTAACTAGTGTAATGTATTTGTGTAGTATACGAGGGCTGATCAACAAAGACTGAGACTGATTTTTTTTATACATGTGTTTATTACTCAAACTCTATGTTCACATGATCTTTTTCAAAATACTCCCCTCCTGAGTGAATGCACTTTTTATAACGTTCCTGCCATTTCTGGAACACGTGATGTAGGCCATTTTTTTATATGTCCTTCAGAATCACCTCACACTTCTTCACCACTGCTTCAGAGTTCTCAAAGTGAGTACCGCGGAGCTTTGGCTTCAGAGATGGAAACAGAAAAAAATCACACGGAGCGAGATCGGGACTGTAAGGTGGATGTGGTACACAAGTGATGTTGAATCTAGCTAAATATTCCATGACTGGAAGTGCGACGTGAGGTCGTGCGTTGTCATGATGAATCCTCCAACCATTTTGATGAAGTTCAGGTCGCTTCTTCACAATGTGCTTCCTCAGTGTGGAGAAAACGGAAGTGTAGTTTGCCCCTGTAACAGTAGTGTGAGGGGGAACTACATGCTGGTAAATCATTCCTCTGCAATAAAGAAAACGTGATTACCATAACCTTTCCTGCAGATGGAACAACTTTCGCCTTTTTTGGTGTGGGAGAACCCGGTAATTTCCACACTGTGCTGACTTGCTTTCCCTCTGGATCGTAGTGATGTAACCAAGTTTCATCTCCAGTGATAATTGACTGAAGAAACTCATCTCCTCCCTCAGCAAAGGAACGCAGCACCTCACGGGAAGTCTCAACTCGCACAGCCTTTTGTTCTGGAGTCAACAGTCGTGATACCCAACGGGCACAAACACGGGACATATGGAGGTGATCGTGCGTTATTGAAAAAACACTACCATATGAAATTCGCAACACTTCACTTAGTTTACGTAATGTTATCCTTCGATCCTCACGGACAATCACAGCAGCAGTATTGATGTTTGTTTCTGTCACAGCAGAGGCCGAAACACCAAGTCCACCATGCTTAAACGCATGAAACTTGGTCCTTCCTTGAATTCTTTGAACCACCGAAACACTGTTGCTCGAGGTAATGCACTTTCACCGTAAGCTTGCTTGAGCTTTTCGTATGTTTCAGAAGCTGTATGGTTCAAGCGAAAACAAAACTTTATTGCTCCATACTGTTCTCGTATAACCTCCATTGTATGCATATACACAGCACGTTGTGAGGCGAAATGGAAGCAGTGTCTAAAACACAGCTTATTACTCCCAACCTACCGATACGACAATGCTGCCACATAGTGAGAATATACATGAAACACAACTCTTTCAACTATCAAACGTGCCGGCATTCGGCAACAAAGGAAACTGCGGTACAATCAGTCTCAGTATATATATATATATATATATATATATATATATATATATATATATATATATATATATATATATACTTTATGTCTTAGATTTTTAATATATATTCTGTATTCTTAGATGTTATTAAGTTCGTTTGAGAAGAGTATTATGTGCGATGTTTTCTTTCTCAGTGGCGTTGGTGTTGCGGCTTATTCAGTGGAATATGGGCTAACATTTAGGGAACTAATTATGGGAAGGAATTATTACATTTAGGGAAGGAAGTAAAAAGCATTAAAATCGAAACTACGCAAGTAATTATGTAATCATAGTACTTTAATTCAGTACTACTTTTACGTTTAAAATATACAGCTTGTTCCATTAATGCGTACAAAAAACGTAAGAGTGAGTACGTGAGATCGAACTAAGAAAAAAATGATCAAAACGGGTGTCGAATATTCAGTACTTTCGGAGCTATAGGCTGCGGAATGCATGGGTAAATGAACTTCAGTTTTGATTATTTCGAATTCGAAAAGTCGGAGAGTAGGCAGTTCAGAAAGTATTAGAGGAAATCACACCCGGGCTATCCAAGAATGCATATTTGAAAATCCTACAAGCTGGACGCAATGGATTCCCCAAAGAAAACGGGGATTCCCAAAAATTCTTCCAAGTAAAGTAGGGTCAAAAGCTACATCAATGAGACGAATTCTAGACAGGTAAAAATAATTCGTTTACCGCATGACGATATCTCATGTAGATCCCGTATGCAGAGTGATTTTTTAAAATCGTTCGAAATTATATAATTGTCAGGAATGTGAGTAACAATAATTCAATGCACAGTTACATTATTTGGCCCAAAAGAGACAGTTTGTCATTTCTCAGTGGAATGGCGGTGCTTATGTGAATAACAGATGCAGTACAAGGTAAAAGGTGACCCGTTGGTCTAGTGGGTAGTGCGCGGGTAACGGTGCTTCGATGGTCGACCCCGGTGGTCTTCTGGGCCATGAAACCTTGTCAAGAATAGAACTCTGCAGCTTATTGAACCGAAAATGGTACACATTATTATTGACTAAAATGCAAAAGAAATGAAAAATTGACGGCTGAATTCACAAAACGTAACGTAGCAACCAAAATAACATAAAATTGAAAAGAACAAGGAATGTTCATGTGTATTTCAAATCCAGTTGATAGAAAGTACATAATATTCTGAAAGAATATCATGATGTGATTCTCTGTGTATTTGTAAGGCTGAGTATGAAATCTTCAAATGTTGAAATCGAAATCGGGAAAGACTGAATTTCTATGCAGATCCAACAACAAGAGTTCAATTGTAGTTGACTGTCCTACTTAACAGAGGGAAAACAATAGCATATTTGCTTGGTGGAAATTAGTAGCTACGATCGTAGACATGAAAGAAGCACAAGACGGACGGCTCGTGTTTGTGTTCCGCTCAGGACGAACATAAGATGTTCAGAATGTTCACGTTTTCCCTGTCCCATAATGCAAACGCTGATACAATCGGCACGGACCGCTACGTTTCCCATTCCATTCCACTAGAGAAAGCTCGACAAGGGACATCATAATTCAGACATAACTATGTGGAGCCTTCAGGTGCAGTTATAATTAGAAACTAGACGACATCAAATGTAGTTTATGCACGATAGAGCTCCATTTCATGTCTATGAGCATGTTCCAATACATTTGAATGACGTATTTGAGGAAAGATGGATCGGAGTAAGTGGATCACTTTGGTGACCAGGTCGTTCACCAGATGTATATTTTTTTTATTTGTGGGGACATTTGAAAGCTTTGTGTATTCAACGAAGGTTCGTGATCTACGAGATATGCAAAAACGTAGCCACGTCGGATTCCAAGTAATTCGAGATACGCGCGAAATATTTGACAACATGTAAAGTTCATTAAATCACCGTATCCACGCTCGCGCTCGCTCTAGTGGAGGCCACATAGAATACATATTCTAAAATTATGAAACTATGAGAATAGTAGCTTATTGCTAAAATATAAAAAAAGAAGATCGCAAATACATTTCCCCTGTTGTTAATACAATGCATTAATTTCGTACATTTTGGATTTGAATTTATTTATGATCTTCAGACTCTTTCCTTGCCAATCCCAACAAATATTACAAGCATAGTGTCCCACTAACGAAACTCTCTGATTTCCTTGTTTGGAGCATAAGGATAACATTTCAAAGGATTCTTTGTATTGTGTTGCAATAGCTGTGTTTAAAAGTGTGTGGAGGAGACAAAAGAACAAGATCAAGAGAATATGTCCCTCAAACAATTTCTTAGGCGATTACTATTATTATTATTATTATTTACTACTAGTATTAATAGTATCGTTACAAATGTAGTGAAACTTTTCAACTAGTTTCTACTTTTAGCTGCAGCTGCAGGCTCCACATAGTTACGTCTGAATGATGATGTACCTCGTCGAACTTTCTCTGGTGGAATGGAATGGGAAACGTAGCGGTCCGTGCCTATGTTCAATGTATTGTTCCAGCGTTCGCATTATGGGACAGGGAAAAAGTGAACATTCTGAACATCTTATATTCGTCCTGAGTGGAACCCAAACACGAGCCGTCTCTCCTGTGTTTATTTCGTGTCTACGATCGTAGCTACTAGGCTTCACCAAGCAATTAAGCTACTGTTTTTCCTTCTGTTAAGTAGGACAGCCAACTGCAATTAAACTCTTATTGTTGGATCTGCATAGAAATTCAGTCTTTCCCGATTTCGATTTCGACATTTGAAGATTTTATACTCAAACTTACAAATACAGAGAGAATCACATGATGATATTCTTTCAGAATATTATGTACTTTCTATCAGCTGGATTTGAAATACACATGAACATTCCTTGTTCTTTTCAATTTCATGTTATTTTGATTGCTACGTTACGTTTTGTGAATTCAGCCGTCAATTTTTTATTTCTATTGCATTTTAGTCAATAATAATATGGACGATTTTCGATTCAATAAGCTGCACAGTTCTAAATATTGATAAGATTCCATGGCCCAGAAGACCACCGGGGTCGGCCATCGAAGCACCGTTACTCGCGCACTGCCCACTCGACCAACGGGTCACCTTTTACCTTATGCCGCATCTGTTATTTACATAAGCACCGCCATTCCACTGAGAAATGACAAACTGTCTCTTTTGGGACAATAATCTAAATGTTCATTTAATTATAGTTACTCATATTCCTGACAGTTATGTAATCCCGCACGATTTTAAAAAATCATTCCGCATACGGGAACTACATGAGATATGGACATGCGGTCAACGGATTTGTGTTAACTGTCTAGAATTCGTCTCATTGATGTACTTTTTGACCCTACTTTACTTGGAAGAATTTTTGGGAATCCCCTTCTTCCTTTGGGAAATTTCTTGCACCCTGCTTGTAGGATTTTTAAGTATGCATTCTTGAATAGCCCGGGTGTGACTTGCTCTAATATTTTCTGAACCGTCTGCTCTCCGACATTTCGTATTTGAAATAATCAACTCTGAAGTTCATTTTCCTACGCATTCGGCAGCCTATAGCTACGAAAGTACTGAATATTCGACACTAGATTTTATCAACTTTTTGTTAGTTTGATCTCAGGTACTCACCCTTTAATTTTTTGTGCATGTTAATGGAATACCTGTATACGTTCCCTTCATATTGGACACTGACAGAATATAAATCCAAAGATATCAGTACTGGTAATTTTTCTTCACTGTACTCAGTTTATTGTATGTAGACAGTTGCGTAGTAAAATTATTATTTTTAAATGTTTCGTTATAGATTGGTTTTATTTTCGTCTAATGAAGGACTTGCAACAGAAGGTTTGGATTTACGATATAACTATGACTTGGAAATTGGATACAACAACATCGCCTTCAGTGTATATTCAGGATCTGCAAAGTAAACACAAGATTATTTTTATATTTTTTCCAATATCTGTGGATGACGCGAAATTTGTTGCGAAGGTAAGTTTTTATACATACAAAATTAACACCATATCATTTTTTATAATTTTGTACTTTAGATCATAGAAATTCCACGTAAAAGATCTCGGGTGAGAAAATTGTATATTTTGTAGCCAAACTGCTTGTTTTGCACTAACCTTGAACAGATATAGATTTTCAATACGTCGATATCTCTCACGTACAAAGCATAATGAAAACTAATGTTTGTTGTGCTTGTGTTTGGAAAAATATTTGAATTCGAAAACTTTTGCCTCACTTTTGTGTTGTGTGTTTTGGCTGTTGTGTAAGGTTTCGTAATCAGAATTTTCCCACTGTCGTATGATTTTTAACCTTCTCGTGTTCACTCCACCACAGCTAGGATTCTTACTAATTCCAAAGCGTTACGAAGTCGATAACCGCTTGGTATAACGGTTACCCAGCAAGCTAGGCGACGTCGACCCGAAAAAAACAAGAATCCAGTGTCGGGCGTCGGGGTTTCTTCCCTATGCCGTCAAGTCGGGGAAACGACAGCGGCCCGTGAAATGACAATGCGACCAAACGCCATTTATGGGTCGGCGCCGAACTTTTCCCCCAACTGTTTCCTGACTACCAGTAGAGGTCACGCCTATCCCAAACTTCGGTCAGACCAAAATTCCCGTCACGATTGTCATTTGGCTTGCTGGTTAGTGTGTCGAGTTACTACGCAGTCAGCCCGGATTAGATTCCCGTTCAGCGTCGATGCTTTTGTGTTTTTTACATAACCTGTTTACCTTTTTTTAAAAATAGAATTTTACTTTTTTCTTTAAGCTTAAATGAATTGATCTCCTTTTGATTCCTTTTGCACCTTTTACATTATATAAGTTACATTAAGTTATGTTAGGATAGGTTAGAAAAGTAATGTTAGATGAATTTCTATATTCACATTATGAAATTTTACACAGTTCACTGACATACGAAGATGAGTAAAATCAGGTTCGATCGATTTTTTGTTCATTAATTACCTTCTCACACAACACAAATGTTCCATTGGATATCATTTTGTGTCCATATGACATGCTAGGGAGCAGGCAATGGACGTCTTTAGGATGTCCAAAGTAGACTCGATGGTTATGTTCATATGAGGTACAATAATTGTGGATAAGTGCGGACTTTTCAGTAACATAGCTGCCTAATACCAAGATCCCCAAAGGGCATAAATTAATATATAACATTCCGTGGTAAGGGATCCTAAAAAACTCCAAACGGGACGCGAACACAGATCTTTTTTTTTTAGAAATTCAGCGTCCTACCTCGATCTTATTTCCGTAATCTATACTGTTTGACATTCAAGAATTTCTGGATATTTCTACCTTTTCTACATTCGTTATTTCATTTAATACACTGACCTTTTGTAATTAACGTACAACTGTTTGCATTTTTATATCTCTTGATATTTAAACTTCAATGCTGACACATATACAGTACTTCTCTGGAATTTATTTATCCCTCTTTCAACATAATGTGAACTGTTTGGCTTGTTAGCCAATTCATAACTATTCTTTCAGCTCGCAGGTACTTTGTACTCCGGTCTATAAATAATTTGAGCACACGTGTAGTTTTTATGTTCATCTAATAAACCTTTCCAGTATTTGTATATAACACTTCCATATTTCTGGACTATTTCGACATTAAATTAATTTATGATGTATTTTATCTTAATCTTTACATTATCTTTATATTTTTTCCAGCAAATACTTTATTACATGGATATATCTTGTTTATTACCTGAAACATCACATTGTGTAAATAATTTTTTAGTTTCCCCAAGTTACTCCATATTAGTTTCCAATAGTCATTCATATATTTTACCTCTATTTCCGGAATGCATTTCTCCAAGGCATACGCTATTTCGATAAAAGCATACAAGTATTTCATTTGACCTTTCCAGTCTAGTATTTAAAATGACATTTTTTTCAATACACTAAGCATACCTGCCACTGTGTCCTGATATTTACAGATAGTTTGAATGTCCTATGGGCTAATCCCTATTTCACGAGATATGAGAGTAAATAACAATAAACCGGGAACCACCCCGAATGTCTGATTTGTTGCTTGCCTTGTTACGCAGTTAGACAAACATAAAAGAGTTCTCATGAATATTCGCTAAAATTAGATTATTAGTTATTTACTGTAATGTTAATTTATAATAAGCAGAAAAAAATGTTTATCTATAGATGAATGTAGGTGTTTGAAATCGCGAGTTCTATTACCATTAAAAACAATGCCTTCCTGCCCCATTGGTCTCACAAGAGGATCTCACTACTTCCTTTTGACCCCACTGTCACTGTCAAGAGTAGAAGAAACTTGTCGTCTCAAGACAAGCAGAGGTCACATTCCAGTCCCGTGGGAAGGGGAACACAATCATTCTAGGCATGTCAATCGCCTCGGTTCAATACGACTGAGCCACGGCTCGGCTCGGCTCAGAACGAGCAGCGACTCGGTTCGGCTCGGTTAGGTTGAGCTGCGGTTCGGTTCGGCTAGACTCATAGTGAGTCGCGGATCGATTCGGCTCGGCTCAAATGAGCTGCGGCTCGGTTCGGCTCGACTCAGAATGAGCCATTTGTCAGTTCGTCTCGGCTTAGAGCGAGCCACGGCTCGGTCCGGCTCGATTCAAAGCGAGCCACGGCTCGGCTTGGCTCAGAACGAGCAGCGGCTCGGTTAGAATGAGCTGCGGTTCGGTTCGACTCAATGTAAGTAGCGGATCGATTAGACTCGGCTCAAAATTAGCTGCGGCTCGGTTCGGCTCGACTCAAAGTGAGTCGCGGCTCGGTTCGACTCGACTCAGAATGAGCCACTTGTCGGTTCGTCTCGGCTCAAAGTGAGTCACGGCTTGGCTCATAAGGAACCGCGGCTCTGTTCGACCTGGTTCCATATGAGCTGCGGCTTGGTTCAGCGTGCCTAGTGTATTATAGTTTCAATGCAAAATATAAAATTATGTATTCTTAACAATCTCCCGTGCGACACCTATAATGCAGTAGTTGCTACGTACAGAAAATTCGGGCCGGCATCTTGATAATTGCACCGATGTTAACGCAAACGACTGAATTTTTTTTTCAATGTAAATCAGAACATTTAGTAGAGTTTCAACTTTCAGTCTCAAAGCGTTAAAAAAATAAGTACTGATGTTATCCAGGGTTTCCCTCAACTACACCAAGTATATTCCTAGATGTTACCTAAAATTTGATCCCGGTTGTCACCTTCCCCCTTTCTTTTTTCTTTTACGATGCATTCTGTCCTTGTTCTGTACCGCATTCTCTTTCAATGTCTTTACAAGTGTGGAAGCATTCGATGTGACTTTATTTAATTTCTGATAGGTCATTCCACAGGGTTTGTAGTTCGATGTTATTGTTCTTGCATATTCCAAACATGAAGAAGCATACACGGATTGTCTAGCCAACAAAATAATTATTGTGGCCCAATGTCACAAATCATAATATTGATTCATTCAAACAGGAGCAAGACCAGCTCACCAAGACCTAACTTGTATTAGTATTTAAAAAGTAAAACTAAAGTGATAACCAACCGTCTTTGTATTTAATAAATTTTACATAAACTTCACCACCTCTGATTAAAATGGTAATATTTTTATATTAACATGGGCATCTGTCAAAATGTGAAGATTATCAGACCAATTAAAAATTCACTTTCAGAAACTAAAATCTAGACCCACTAACGCAAAACATATTAAACAAACATCTGTTAGTTATTCTAGCAAAATCATAATTTCTTAGGAAAATTTAGTAACAGCATTGCTACCTTGTTATTCATTATAAGACATGAACGCAAGAATTATATAACTTGCAAAATCACCAGGTGTGTAAAACATTATCATCTATTAACTTTACCTTTCACTTAGTTAATAGTGGTCTCGGTGAAGCAGCAGGCTAAACTTTAGTTTCGATTCCCCAGATTCCGCCAGCTGTTGAGCCGTATATACTATCTCTACCACTGATTCTTGTACAAATAATAGAGACGATTCTAAAAAAATCACAGGGACAGCTAGCAATCCAAAAAGTGTTACGAAAACGCATGTGCCATTATCATTTCGTTAAATACATACTCGAGTTGCTCAGTATACAAGCACGGCGGCATGAACGGGAATCCTAATGGCGTTACTTCATGTTATGGATGACTTATTTTACTACAAAAATCAAAGACTCAATGCAGAAAAGCAAAGAAGGGTTAGAAAATTCATGTTGGCTCATGTTTCTTATTATATGCGAAGTTTATTATATGCGAGTGCGCCTTAAACACTCACAGCATGTGATATGCCTGAACACCGAAAGTGCCAAATAGTCCCAGGTGCTTTTAGCTCTTTCACTCTTAGACAGATTTGACACTTCCATCATTTGAATCGTTGCTACATATTGCGTTTCAACACTCCCACACACGTAGAAAACATTGTACATGTCTGCTGCATATTATAAGTTTTGGGGGAAACCTAAAATAAACTTTACCAAAGGAGTAACCTCATTAAAAGTTTCTGTATAAATTCTACTTCTATAATTCGTGCAGACTAAGTAATTCAAACAATCAAGAATCAATCAATCAATCAAGATTTTAATAATTACTGTCTGAAAATACTTAGTAACAATGATATGAAATTCTTCTTTGAACTTAAATATGCCTTAATTTGTGGCATGACTTCCATGTTCGAATATTTGGTTCTATCCTCACATAATCCGAAACCATAAAAGTTAAATAAAAAAAATTACTAACTTCTGCAATCCGAATCTCTCGAATAATGATTCTATTCTTAACAAAACTTGGAAAGAAAATAATATGAGAATAACTACAAATTTAATAACTGATCCTACCAGACTTAGGTGATCAATAGCAAACTGAAGGAAATCACAGAAGGTCAAATTTTCCTTGTAAGTCAGACGGAACTCAATCAAATCGGAATTTTCGACAAAATCTGCATAAAAATTACCTAGTCCTGATTCCCTTATTTTCCGGCTCTTAAAACTACTTATCAATACTTCACACAAGAAAATAAGCACTATCAGATAATGAAATACTTGATATATTAACCGGACCATTTGATTCACTTTTCTAATCTGGCCCTTTACAAGGTACCCAACATTTTTTCGTATAGAAATGTTATAGAAAGCATTCGCCTGTACAAATAGGAATACAACCACTCCACTATACTTAGTATTGTACTCACTACAACTACTAATGATAATCAAAATTAAAAGAAAAAAAGAATGGAAAGATCTTAAATCCAATATAGCACAACTTTCCATTGCTCATCTGAGGACAAATTCTCAGTTTCGTTTCTGATTTTAAATGGAAAATCCTCACAGCTGATAATAAAAATATCCGAAGAAATATTCGAATACAGTATCCAAGCCACAATTTTAC
>JAGDQP010023946.1:0-28537 GCA_022664845.1 Lepisma saccharinum | reverse complement strand
TCTAATATACGCTTTTACATATAATTATACATAATAATCAATGGTGGGTCCCACAAACATATAGCCTGTCAAGGATTCCATAATGGTAGACGGATGTAAATATATATATATATATATATATATATATATATATATATATGCGCTGAATTGCCAAAAGTCGTGGGATAGCGGTAGGGAACTAGTTGACAGATCGGTAACATCGTGGGAGAGAGATCAAAGAACTCAAAACATTAGTAGTATGGTCAGTTGAATTTTAATGAGTGCAGTGGAATGTTTTTTACCTTAGTGATGGCTACCTGACGGGAATTACCCTATTGGTTCACGCAGATGGTAGAGTGTTGATGTGACGCAGACACCATGAGGCCATGGACCCTAGTTTACAAAAAGGCTCTGTGCAAACAGGCGGTGTAACGCTTGTTTACCTGGCTTGACTTGGGTACTCTGGTACGCTTGATACGAACATTTACCATTAAGGGCTATGTTTAGCTCTTTGGTGACCATCTCCAGTCCTTTATGAACTTCGTATACCCTGCCAACAATGGGTTTTCCAATATGAGAATGCTCCATGTCACCGGGCTGCAATTGTGCGCGACTGTCTTAAGAAAACTGACAATTTCCAACTCATGATTTGGCCCCTCTAGATTGCCGGAACCCTATTGAACACTTGTGGGATATCATCTAATAAGCTAAACGTGCCAAGGATACTCCACCTGCAACAACCACTGAATTGTGGGTGGCATTAGAATACCAACGAAATACCATCCGACATGTTACGTTCCTCTCACGTTGCGTTGCTGCCTTTCTGGTACTCAAGAGGTCGTACACGTTATTAGGTAGGTATCCCACGACCTTTGGCACTTCAGTTTTATATACGTATGTGTGTGTTTTGGAAAGTGCCAAAATTGATTTGTTCAGTAATTTATGCTTGACCAATAATTAAATTAATCGTAAGTGGTGTAAAATACTTACCATTTCGAAACGTTATTACATCTTCCAATTCTACTGCCAGTCCATCAGCACGGGAAAAGTTAAGAGCCTTTCTTTCCGGCACATTCTCTGAAATAGAAGATATTTGAAAATGCAATGCTTCATTTTTTGGTTTAAAAAATCGTATTTCATATTATCTATATTAGATGATAAAACTAGTCTCTAGGATAGTAATGACAGCAGGATTTAGGAAATAATACAAAGATATAGTTATGTGACGATGGCCCAATAAAGCGTGCGAAAAGTGATCCTTATTTGAAATCTGAAATTGATATGTTATAAAATGCACTTTTCTGTGATGATTTTCCATAGAATAAACCCGATGTGTTTTAAAAGGAAATACACTTATTTAAGGATATAAGGCTAAAGTAAATTAAAACGTGAATATCAGTTTCAACTTTCTCAGTGTTTTCTTCGTATGACCTACGTTCAGTAAAAGAAAGCAATTGATCGTATTCTAGATAATTTAATTGATTAAACTGTTCAGCTAAGAATGCAAACGTAATTGATGTGTAAGAATATCCGCATTAAAATGTTGAAAAACAACTAAAAAGTAGATTAGCATACTGTGTGTAACATGAAGTCGAAAAAATGCACATAAAGATTGTTGAACAGACATTAGGTGTGTTAAAAGCAAAAAGAATTTCGTTCGAAGTTCCGCACATATTTTAGAATGTTTGAAAGAATGTTTAACCTGGGTTTTAATGGGGAAGAAGAATGCGTATTTCTGCACGGAACCTCTGTGCATATTGTTAGAAATGAAACTTATTTAGATAATATTAAATGTCCTTTATTTCAAATTAATAATGTGTTATATAGGAAATGTTTAATTAATACATAAATTTAGTTATCTCATTACACTTTATGCTGCAAGGCAAATACATATTGATATCAGTAATTGAATAACTTTTTAATAAATCGAATTGTCTCATTTATCTCTCTCATTTCCTACTGGAAATTTGTACCTAATTCTTTTAGTCCTTTTGTCTATAACATATTGGATTTGTATAAAAGCTTTAATTGCATTGTTTTGAGACATTAATGCAATGGTCTTCTACTTAGATGTATTCGTTTAATTCGTACGGATTTCTAATAAAGAACAGGAAAAAAAATAAACTTCTCAAGTAAACATTTTTAATCTAATAATCTCAAAACGTCCTCCGCTCAAAGAGTAAAAATTACTACCTATATAGATGTATTAGTCAGTGTATTATATTGTACTACAGATATATTTATTCACGTAAATAGTTCTAGAAACCTACAAGTATTAGGGGAAAAAATATATAGATAGAACTGTTCAAAATATCCCTTTTCCTTACTTTCTCATTTCCCATGCGTATAACACCGAAAACACATTTATTCCTAAATCTAGTTACTATTATTTAATTTCCTTATCATTTTTAATGCGTGTCCGTTAAGTTTTTCAAAATCAATAATCCATTGTACCTGATACACGTACACAATTGCTGTATACTGTTTAGTTCTCAATGATAAATATTAAATGAGATTAAAAAAAATGGAAGAAAATTACGTCTTACACAAATTATTACTTCGTTTTGAATTATTTAATTTTAATCAAATGTTTCTGATTTTGTAGAATGATATGTACAAATTTAATACACTTCGCTGCAATTCACAACTGTTAACCTATCAATTATTCTTCGATCAACTAATGTTTGCCTTCAATGTTCTTCTTCATTTCCTTCATGAAATTCCAAAGATTTTCAGTGGCATTCAAGTTGGGACTGTTGTCTGGCTACGAAAGTACATTCATGTCCTTGTTCTTGATTATTTTATAAACGTAAACTTATTCCGTGAGACTCCATTATGTATAAAGATGAAGTATCGTCACCAAACCATGTCTCTTCAAGAGACATTATTTATCGGTCAAGCAGCATTGTTTCCTCTATAATATGAAGCCTTCCCGTTCCTAAGACAGACGTTCCGTCTCAACACCATACTAGAGTTGCATTCTTGACACTTTATTTTACACATTCCAATTGTAACTTCTCCTTAGGTCGACGTCGGCCCTATAAATATTCTAATAGCACAGTGAAATATGTCTCACCACTGAAACATACTTTCTCCCAATCATCAGAATTTAATGTTTCAATTGTTGTGCCCATTCGAGGCGCTTCCCTGCCATTCTTAGATATGAACAAGAAACTTTTCAACTTTCAGAAGTGTGTCTAATAATTTAAACACACCTGTACTTCGCTAAAATGAGCAATGCCTATGATTAAATCATAAATAATGTTACATACAATTCTTTAATGTTCGACAACAATGACACAGAAACCTAAGTACAATAAGTAAAACGAAATACTGAAGTGACGAGTATTCTTGAGTCGTCACTTGAGATTCAATATTAGCTGCACTTTCAGAGGGTGATGTGTTATTGTTCGGAGATTTTAATATGCACATGGTGTGGTCAAGTATAAAAACTGGTGTTCCCACAGACAGTAATGAAGCTTGGTTCATGGAAACTTTTATACATGGTCTCGGACTTTCTCAACACAATATGCACAATACAAGGGGCAATAGAATTTTGGACTATGTGTTATCCACATGTGATAAATGTATTATCACTCCATCTCTAAATTTACTTTCATCTGATCACGAGAGTTTGGAGGTGGAACTATCCATTAATATTTTAAAAACAAAGTTGAAAGCTCCTGCTTTCACTCCAAGGCAGCATATTCCTCTCTGGAGAAAAGCTCGTTGGAATGATATTAACCGCGCTCTTTCTCTTTTCCCATGGTGTATACTTGAAAACCTAACTGTAAATGAAGCTATTGATTTGTTCAGGGATGTAATTCATGCTACCTGTAAAGACTTTGTCCCTACAAAGAAATTCCGATCCTCTAAATATCCTCCCTGGTTTGATACAGAAGCGCGGTCTGTTTTGAAAAATAAAAAAACTTGCATGGGAGCTTTGGAAGCAACATCCTAATGCACATACTTACAGCTCTTTCTCCCAGATTAGGCGCTACTCCAAGAAATTGCTTAGGGCAAAGTATTAAAATTATATTAACGAGGTAACATCTGAAATATGTACCAATCCTAAAAGATTTTGGTCCCTCATAATCTCAAGAAGATGTCAGTCACGTGTTCCGACAGAGTTAATTTACGATTCGGCTACAGCGGCTGGTGAAAAGAGGGTACATCTATTGAATGAATACTTCTCCAACAATTTCTGTGTCCAATCTCCTCCTTTGCCACCTCGTCAGCTTCAACCGATCTGTTCACATTCACTGTCTTCATTAAGTACATCATCTGATGAGGTAAAATATCTGCTTTCTTCTTTACCTCTAAATCGTTCTCCCGGCTATGATAACATTAGTGCTATTTTTTTACGTAATGCTGCTGAGTCATTGACTTACCCTTTTTCTCGTATTCTAAATAGATGTTTTGCCGAAGGTGTATTTCCTTCTTCTTGGAAACAGGCTAATATTATACCCATTCTGAAATCTGGAGATAAGACCCATGTCTCTTCATACAGACCCATTTCTCTTTTATCTATTTTATCTGTGGTGTGTGAAAGAATCATCAAAGATAGACTTTATAATTTTGTCTCACCCTATCTTCACTTTGCTCAACATGGCTTTCTTCCTGGTAGTTCCACTCTTACAAACCTGATCTTGTTACTCTCTGATGCTACCCAATGCCTGTCCAATAACACACAACTTGATGTCATCTATCTAGATCTTAGTAAGGCTTTCGATAGAATTGATTGTAATCTTCTTCTTTATAAATTAACTCACCGATTCAATATCCATGGTAACTTCCTTTCATTATTGCGAGACTATCTCACTGGCCGCGAACAACGTGTTGTTCTTTCTGGATCATCTTCTAATTTTGTTCCCGTTCTCTCTGGTGTACCTCAAGGTAGTGTTTTGGGCCCCCTCCTTTTCCTTCTATATATGGACGATCTCTCATCTTATCTCTCGTCATCTGAAACCAAAATTCTCCTTTTTGCTGACGACTGTAAATTATTTCGAGAAATCAGATCATTACAGGATGTTGCTGATCTCCAAAATTTCATCTCTCACCTCTTGGACTGGTGTGATGCGTGGAACTTGAAAATAAATCCCTCAAAATCTTCTTTTCTTACTATTTCATTAAAGAGGAATCAAATCCCATCTGTCTATATCATTGATGATAATCCTATTGCTAAAGGTTCTTCTCAAAAGGACCTTGGAGTGGTATTTGACGAAAAACTTCTATTTGCTGATCACGTGACTTCTGTAACTAACAGTTCTATGCGCTTACTTGGTCTTCTCTATAGATTTACAGAAATTAAGGACCTTCATTCATTGAGTATGTTCTACAAAACCTTCATCTCCCCTAAAATTAAATATTGCTCCCCAATTTGGAACATGGCTACTATTTCTAATCTATCTCATATTGATTCTGTTCTGAACTTTTTTCTTGCTATAGTCAAAAGAAGAATACCATCAGTACGTAGCTTCAGCAAACCAGAGTTATTATCCGTTCTTGGTCTCCACGTACCCTCTTCTCGTCGCAAGCTGGCAGATTTGATGTATTTATACAAGATACTTAACGGTAATCTTAGAACTGGAGAGTTGATATCTAAATTTTACTTCCGTGTTCCCTTGCGAATAACCAGAAATAATAACCTCCTTCATTGTGTAACGCCTAGGCTAAGTATACTGCAGCGCTCCTTATTCCATAGACTAGTAATTATGTACAATAACCTTGATTCAAATATTGAAATTTTCGGATCTGAACACACTTTCCATCGAACGCTAAATACAAATATGTGAGTTATTCCTCTTGTGTAGTATAATCGTTATGTTTTTTATATCAATTGCTGTGTTATGTGTTGTTTAAAATTTAATTTCATGTTATTTAGTTTGTAGTAAAGTTATTTAGTATGTAGTGAAGTTATTTAGTTTGTTGCATTGTTATTTTGTTTCTGTGTAAAATGGCAACTCAAGCTGTATCTGAAACTTAATAATAAATAAAAAATAAAAATAAAAAAATATAAGACTTAAGTCTCAAGTAAAGTCTTAAGAATTGCTATATTGTGCAAGTGATAAATTGGAATTATCCAAATTATAAAAAAGGACATACAAATAGAAGTCTTCTTCTGAAAAGATAGAGAACTGTAGTGCACCCACCATAAACAGAGCAATATCCAGTTTGCCATTTGAGAGTTTGCATTTGTATTATACTGTTGACATGTCATGGTAATATAAAAATTAACTAGTGGTAACAGCATTGATTTCTCAAACTCTTGATTTAATTATTAAGACATCGTAAGTAAGGTATTTAACCAAGTTACATAAATCAAAAATCATCAAAAACTTAATGTATGCACACCAACCTGGTATTTTTTATATGTTCCAGTGATACAAATACTCTTTGGCTATGTCTATATTCCAGTGTGTTCTTCGCCACGACTTTCACAACGGGCAGTAAGGAAACGCAACGTACATCTCTTGTGGTCTATTTAATTTAGATTTAAACGATTGTCTTTTCCTTTCTTTTATTCCATTCGTTCTAGTAATATTAGCAAAAAACGTTCTGGGATAATTTGTCTAATACTACATTAATTATCATAGATTGAATTACAGAAACTCAGATGAAACATCATGCAAAAGAAGGTTGCAGTGATAAATTTAGGCACATAGAAACCGAAAATGAGGATGATGGATGTAAGACAAGAGGTGAAGTAAAATTACATCCGATAAAATGACGATGTAATGAAAGAGAAAGGGAGAAAGCGAGTAGAAATTTAAAATAAAAACAAAGGGTAGCAATAGAATTAAAGGAGATATAATCAAAATTAGTATCTTTCCGGAAATCGGTCTGTGAGATAACAATTTTTATAATGATACACATTTGCAGACTAGGGGTTTCGAAGTTCAATAGTTTTCTTGTAATCTTCCGTTCAGCATCAAGATGGACAAACCGAATGTCAGATTAAAAAAAAAATCGTAAGTTCCACTGAAACATAACGCTTCTGATACACATTTCGTATAGGAGTCAGCGCTTCCATATATTCCTGGTTAACGGACTGTCCTGGACCATAATCCAGGATCATCGACCAGCCGGACCTGTCCAGCTAATTAATGTAAACTGATTATAAAAATTGATAAATTAAAATATAATATATGTTTTACTCCACTTTTTATCAGCATTCATGTTAAATTGAAAAGCTTGTAGTGCTAAAGCGTCCAATTGTCAAACGTTCACGTTGGGGGTCAAAGTAGCCGAACGTACACGTTTCACATTTCTAATGTGCAAAAAATGTAATTTATTAATTCTGAAATTGTTTTTAGGATTTTAATGAAGTTAAATAAGACATGCAAAATATTAAACTCCTAAGTGGTATTAGTGCTAGTGGTAGTAGTAATGTAAGTAAAATAACTTCTTAGTATATATTAGACTCATCGTTAGTAGGCAGCACCCAATTAGCATCGCCATGTTAGGTAAATTATTAACAAGGCAATACCAAAATCGTTCATAGGCTACAAATTCTGCTTTTCTTTACTTTTACAAAACAATATTAATTTTCAGCAGATTGGTCAGACGCGAAGAACAATTGAAACTACATTTAAAGAGCATCATCTACATTGTAACAACGGTACTTTTGAGAAATCTGCATAAGTACAGCGCACCTAAAAATTAAGGTTATAAAATGGAAGGTTTTGGGAACCAATCAATCCCCAGCATAAACGGTTGCAGCTAGAAAAGTGAAACTTGGTGTGAAGGTAAGTTAAGGTAAGAAAATGTTACACAGCATCAATAGTAAGTTAAGAAAATGTTACAAAATGTTCAAGAAGTAGCCATCTTTGATCCAAAATGGCTGCCAAAATGAAATTTCATACACAGCCTAAACGGCTCGAGATACAGAAACGAAATTAGGTATAACGCTACATCGTCACTAGTAGGTTACGAAAATATTACAAAATTTCTCCAAAGACGCCATTTTGGATCCAAAAGGGCGGACCACAAAAATTCATTTTCAATACTGTTTGAGCTACAGATACAGAATTTGGTTTACATGTGTATTATCAAGAGTAGTTTAGGAAAATATAACATTTTGGATTCAAAATGGCCACCCAAAATCATTCTCCTCTCCGTTCGAGCTAGAGAAATGAAATTGGGTACGAAGGTGTACCATCACGAGTAGATCACGACAATATATAAAAAGGTAAAATATTTGCCAAATTCATCCAAAATGGCCGCCCGAATCCAATTTTTCAAACTAGTGAAACTAAAGAAACGAAATTTAGTATGTACGTGTAGCATCACAAGTATGTTACGATAAATGGGCAAACTTAATCTATGGGGCACAGCTCCCTGGGGGGTATGGGGACAGATCTGCACCATAGGGACGCAGTCCACATTCTTTTTTTCCGATGTGTTGTTTAGCTTTCAGTATTATGACACCTTGAGTACGCCGTTTCAGCCCATTCACTTTAAATCAAAATCATATGGGTATTTGGTCACATAAACTGGTAAAACTAAAGAATTCTGATCAAACCATTTTTGTGGAATGGTTATTTCAGATATACAATATGACTGCTAAATATAAATAATTGCTTCGTGCTATAGAAATATGTTAATTCAATACTTAGTAACAGCAGTGCCAGCAATTATCACAAAACGATAATTTAATGACTTATTCCAGAAGTAAATATTCAAAGGTTCGTTCTAAATAGGAGTCAGTATTTTATCTCATGACAATGCTATCATTTATATGTAATTTAACTATCATTATCGGGACAAGATGTAAGTGGTGAAAATATAAAAATGGTGCGTTGTTTAAAACCATTGGAGTAAATACAAACGGTGCGTCTCAAGAGGAATATAAATGTATCAAAAAGATTGCACACTTGCGCTGACTATGCTAGGTTCACGGTTAACATAAAAAACAAAAATAGACGAAGATAAATTATAAGAAGACAATATGGGTTGCAATAACTTCAATAAAATAACAAATTACTTCGAACAGAAAACTACACCAAGACGAAGAGATGCATTAAAATTAGTAATATGTTACGGAAAAGAAATAATGGCATCACATCTGAGTACTGAAAATATATGATGATGCTGTTAAAGATTAACATTTTATCTCTTCTAGGTATATGGCAATGTTACAGATAGGATACTGAGTTCTTGCTTCATACATACATTGAGATATTTGAAAGTAGTTTCTAGAGTACCAGATGTGTAAATACGAAACCGGAATTTGTGCATAGACGGCATTAGCTGTCACTGTGGCTACCGTAAAACTGCGTCCATGGCGCCCCTTGCTTGTTTTGACTGCTGATAACGATTTGCACCTCACAACCAGACAAGTTTCATGTCATAGTGTAGTGTTTAATAGCGTTGAACATGGCGCAATTTGTACCTACAAACTACGATGTGCGGACAGCCTTGATTTTTTGTTACCATTTGAAACACACTGCTGCAGAATCGCATCGCATGCTTGTCGAAGCTGAAGGTGATCATGCTCTTGGTAAGTCACAGTGATATGCGTGGTTTTCAAAATTTAAAAGTGGCGATTTTGACGTGAGAAACGAAGAACGGTGCGTAAAAGATCATGGGTAACTCCAGGTGAAACGGCGACATCGACTGCAAGACCAAATCGCTATGGACGGAAGACAATGCTTTTTGTTTGGTGTGATCAGAAGGGAGTGATCTATTATGAACTGCTGAAACCTGGCGAAACCGTTAATACCCAACGTTACCGACAACAAATGATCAATTTGCATCAAGCTTTGCATGACAAAGACAACCAAAATATGTCGAAAGACAACATACATAAAGTGACTGTGATTCACGATAATGCACCGTCCCACACAGCAAAACCGGTAAAGGAAACGATTGCGACGTTTGGCTGGGAAATCCTTCCGCATGCGTCTTACTCCCCAGACTTGTTGCCTTCCGATTTTCACTCATTTGCATCCATGGGACACGCACTTGCTGACCAGCTCTTCACATCTTACGAAAATGACTTGATGACTGGTTTGCAACACAAGAGGTATAGTTTTTTTTGTCTGGCATCCACATATTGCCGGAACGATGGCAGAAATGTATCGCTAGCGATGGTCAATACTTCGAATACAATAGTTCTTAGCATTATCATCCAATCACTGTGTCTTTTATGTACATAAATTCGTTTCATATTTACGCACGTGGTATATGGAAATAAGTACTCTACACAAACCAAAGTAAGTGTACCTATGCTGTAAATTATTTTAACTAGATCATAATAATATGATTGCTTTATAAAGTGGCGTTGTGTTATATCTGAAAAAAATAGCACAAATGCAAACACAAACTTTAAATACTAACTCGTAGTTCGGTTAAATACTGTGTTTTTTTTCTTTTCCGTTTGTTTGTCTGGAAAACAACATTGAGGAAATGTCATAAGTAATTTATAATTGCTTTAATTTGTAAGAATAAATGTATAATGCTCGATATTTAGTGAACAAGCTTAACATAAAATTAAGAGTACCTCTAGGTGTTAATTAGCGAAGGCAAAACCAGTGACGGGATTAATATAAGGTGTATAAAATGTTACGACAAGCAAATCAATTTACTTTTTGATGCACAAAAAAATAATAATCTGTGTTAACAAACGATACTTACGTATTCCTTTGGAATTTGCAAGAGTTAAATTCAAATCTGAAACACAGAAAGCCAGCAAAAACAATGCTATATGTTGCCCCTTACACATAGTTTCTCTGTTTCTCGCCTGGATACATCAGTTGCCTTCAGAAAGTCTAAAAGATACATATATATATAATGATTACGTCTCATTACGGAATCTTACAAGATATGAAATTACGTATCTCAAACACATGACTGACCGCAAATCTTGAAAATTATAGAAAACATAACTTCATCAATAAGTGAAATACCATTGTGACAAGATTGTTAAGTTGTGTGAGACAAAAACGCATGAAATGATTCTCTTATTTATGGTCTGTTTAATTTCCGTAACTTCTGATAAGCGTTCAGGAATCAACGCAAGATCGAAATATACTCACGTGAGCATGCTGACAGATACTTTTCCACAGGTATCATCAGCTCAACCAGGTCAATACTTTCAGGAGAAACAGTGGTTGTTAATTATGAAATCTTAATTCCTTGAATAGCTCTCACCGAGGAGCATTTGCCTTCACTCACTCAGACACTCTTGCATAAACCGACGTTTTAAAATTAAAATAACAAATGTATTTATAAATTTTCTTTGCGGTGTCCCAGCGTGACTATCACTTTTGTGTGTTAAATCAACGCAACACACGGTGTTGATCTCGGTTCTGTCAAAAAAAAAAATACGACTTCAGTGAGATTTGAACATGGGTTGCTCTTTTAGAAGTCGAGTGTCCTACCGACTTGGCTAAATTGTCAAACAGAAAAGGTACTAGAAGCAAACGATATTAAGTGAACAGTATTTGTATTAAACGACTACACTATAGATTTAAACAGTGTATGGTGTCAGATACATGTTGATGAGCCCCAAAAGCATACTTGCACGACTTATCCCATGGTTTAATCACTTCCTATTTGTCAATTGAGAACCAGAATTCCCATTCATTGAGAATATTCTATTTCTATGAAAGCAAGCAGGATGGCGATAGCCAAACACTTGAGCAGCACTACTGCTTTCTTATTTGCCTGCCGTACGAGTACACACGGTATTTTTTAAGTACCACGAATGGAATGAACAAGTTTGGGGGAACATACTTTCCAATGTAATCTTTGTTCGAACATAACAAATAGGAAAAAAATATTATTAAAAAATATTTTAAGTATGCTTTGTGTTTACCAGTATTTGTATAGTTTAATTTAACTTGAAATAATTATTTCCTCAGAAAACCCACGCACGCAGTGTTTGTCCACACATAAATTGATCGAACCAACGACCCCAAGCACCAGAGCTGAGCGCTCTACCACTGAGCCACCAGTCTGTTAGTTATTCTGTTAATCACGCTAGAACGATACAAAGAATATCGTTGAAAAGAAAGTTCTGCTCGAAGTGATAAGATTCGGATAAGTGATATATATTCGGATGACTTTCAAACTCTTTGATTTTAATAATGATATCAAGAAATTCTCTGGTGAAGTAGGAAACATATTTTAAGGGGAGAGGTTTGATTATAAACTTCAATTTTTGAAATGTTTACTATTTTGTTTTACAACAGCAATACGGATAATCATTGAACCTTTTAACACAATGAAAGTGATTAAGGGGATCATAATAATTTCTAAAAAAGTGTAACAAATAGTGGTTAATATTTATTTAAAAAACAAATATATTATTTATTTAATGTAAATTGTCACCACAAGAATACAAGATCATGATGGTACTCACGTCAGATTAAACTGATTGTGAAAATATATTTCGAAAACTCTTTCGAGATTTTTGCTTTTGCGTCTTCGTTAAATTCCGCCGGAACTATTCAGGTTACATTTTAATTATGCTGGAAATTGGTTCTGGCGCGTTCCGGCCCAACTTCAATACTGGCAATAATATAAAAAGTTTTCTCTTCCTTTCTACAATGACTTGGAAACTACGGTAGACTACTTGGAAATCCCATCGGATTTTGTACTGAGTAGTCACCTTCTGTGAATCACTGGTTTCGGAATCGTTTTGTTTTGAATCGAACTGAAATACTACACAAAGCGAAGTGACTGTCGAAAACGATTATGGTAATGGTTTATTTACACTTCAGATATCATCCGCCATTTTGTGTTTATTTCATTGACGTTGAAGTACCGTGTTCTGGTGTAACTTCGAACATACGGGGCCGCTTCGGACACTTATTCGGCTTAGCTTTCGAATGTTGAATATAGTGTATTTCGGAATGCTTCGAAGAAGTAACAAAGCTTGAAAATGTGTTTTTTAAGATCTGTGAGTTCAAGGTACAATTGTTGTTCAGTCAATTGTCGCAGTGTGAGTGAAACGATCAGTCTTTGTTGTCTCACGTAATATTTTCAATTTTTGAGAGGTGGCAGCAAAATTATTTCTGTTTAGAAGGATGCATGGGGTGGCAGCGTATGTTGAACGTCTAAATTCGTAGATTTCTTTGTTGTTTAAAAAATCACCGATAGCGCTTCTATGTTAGCAGTTACCAGGGAGACACAAAGTTTGTTAATTGAACACGTGGGGCGAATTCGGACATGGTTCAAACATACAAGAATATTGTAGGAGGGTGACGTTATCAACATTATGACAATGGGAATCTGTAGAAAGCTATTCGTGCTGTTTCTTCAGGGAAAGTGACGATTATACAAGCTGCCAGTTAAAATCCGATACAAACTGTACTCTCTTTGATAAGATAAAAAGAAACACCCAGACCATCTTGTGGCTCAGAAATATCTGACAGATTAGAAGAAAAGAAATGATGCACTCGGTCTTTTGAAATGTGATGACTGAGGTTTCCCATATCGAACAACAAACATGAAACTCTTAGTTAAGAGCTATCTGAATAAAATTTGAAGAATCGAAAAACGATTCAAGAATAATTGCTCCGGATTCAAATGTTTGCAAACATTTCATTTGTTTAATTTTGTAACTCGCAACAATATAGGTATTTTTGTGTAATGACTGTAACCTGTAAGTGAATTTAATAAATACATGTATTGTAGTTGTTAACAACATTAAAAATAATGAACACATTAAAAATAAAATAAATATATTAAAAATAATAAACACTTTAAATATATAACGCCATTCACTTTCAAATACACAGAAGACTGAATCATTGAAAAGCGTCGAAAGACACCCCTGTTACAGGACATACATCAGAATAAACGGAAAATTGGAAGTGGCCCCCACATTATGGGGCCACTTCGGACATTGGTTATTATATTTTTAAATCAATGTTGAAATAATGTGTAAACTTTTTGTAGTATGCAAACTCATACAATAGTCATATGTATTCTAAAATATTTTTTAGATTACAGTACTATTAATATTATACCTGTAAGTTTGAAAAATAACTTCAAAAACTGTACGAAGTCACCCATGATGACGGTAATTGTTTTGCCCGTTTATCAGGGCTGGATATAAAATTGATTTTTAGCTTTTTTCTTAGACTTAATTATTACGAATGAAGTTATAGAGAAAGTAAATAAAGTGAAATACTTTTAAGCATATGTAAGAAACAAGAATGAGGTCCTAGAAAAAAATAGAAAGTCGCATAAAATCATACCCTTGCAATCAATATCAAAGAAGTTTAAACTGAAGATATTAAGAACTGTTATTTTACTGCCAGTAATACTTTATGGTTGCGAGAGTTTGAGTACGATCATAACAAGTGATCATAAATTGCGTGTTTTTAGCATAAAATTTTGAGAAAATATACGTACAGACAGAAACCGAGCGAGTATGCGGAGAACGGAGGAGGTTGCATACTGAAGATCTACAAAGACACTCGACATTTTAAGAACAAAGTAATCAGAACGGCTAACATAGACAGAACATGTTACTGCAATGGGAGAAAAACGAATATTGTATTCCATGGTTGGTAAACCGGAGGAAAAGAGGACGTTGGGATGATCGATACGTCGTTGGGAAGACAATATTAAAAGGTGTCTTCGAAAGTAGATGGTCAAAGTGAAAACTGGCCTGGTTTGCCCGATATAATCCAATTGAGATCGTTTCTACTGCGGCGATAAACATACGGGTCCCGTAAGCCATTGGATTAGTTACTTAGTTTATTTAGTTAGCTTTTACGTAATTTACTTCAGTACTTTGACAATTTGGCGTTTGAACATTGATATACTGCTTACCAACACGCATTAGCAGACAGCGTGGTGTCATATGTCAGCACCCCTCATTTCTTTACACATGATGATACAAGTAAAGAAACAGCCTCGGAGGACAGTTGCAGCTGGCAACGACAGCTGTCAGTTCTGCAACAAATCAGAAGGTCAAAATGCTCGCGTTTGGACTGTAGACTGCCAGGACAACGACATGGCAACTAGAACGGACCTATACGTGGCGATTCTCAACTGTTAGTCACTTGCAGGAGAGGACAAATTAGAAGAATTACAGAATGAATTAACAAGGATTAAGTGGGACATTATAGGTCTATCAGAAGTGTGAAGGAAGAATTAAGAACAGTTGGAACTACCGTCGGGGCACACGTTCTACCTTAAATGAACAGAAAATGTAAAACCGACAGGCGTTGGCTTTATAATTTACAAAGACCTGAAGTCACTAATCACAGAAAATTCAGATAAAATTGCACTGGTAGTAGTAAAGATAACCCACAGATAGAGTATGGAAATTATACAACTGTATGCTCCAACAACCTCACATCCGGAGTAGGATATCAAAGACCTATACGAGGAGATACAGAAGATTTTGGATAGTAGCAAATCCCATTTCAAATTTGCAATGGGAAACTTCAATACGTAAGTAGCAATGAAGCAGAGCAGTGACAAGAAGGTTGGAATCTTTGGATTTGGCAAAAGAAACAAGAGAGGAGAGAAGTTAGTGGAATTCTCAGAAGTCAACAGACTGTTCATTTCCAATACATCTTTCAAGAAACCGCCCCAGAGGAAGTTGACATGGAATGGCCCAAATGGGACCAAATACGAAATAGACTACGTTCTATTGAATAACAGGGACATTCTGCAAGACTGTCTGTTCGGAACAGTTTCAAAGTCTCGAGTGATCCTAGGATGGTGAGATGTAAGCTGAAATTAAATACTAGACTTGAGAGAAAGAAGCTTATCAGAGGAAAGCCACCAGTTTTAAATCTAGAAAATCTAAGGATAAACAGAGAGACATACGAAATAGAACTAAGCAACAGATTCAGCGCCGTGGAAGAGTTAGATGATGAAGAAGACATCAATAGCAGAAACAAAATACTGACGGACATAATAAGAAAGACAGTCAAGGAAACAGCAGGCACCAGAAAGAAAAAACGAGAGCACAATCTCAGCAGAAACTAAACTCTCGATGAAGAACAGAAGGAAAAAGAAAACAGAGGAAAATTATACGAAGAGTGTTGAATACATAGAACTAAATAAAACCGTAAGGAAGAAAATAATGAGGATGCACGAAGATATAACAAAAACCTTGTTAGAAATACAATCGAGGAAAACAAAAGCCTGAAGAAAGCCAAACAGCAGCTCATGATAGGAGAAAGCAAAAAATTGCAGCTAAGAGACCAGACGGGACCGTAACATGAAATAAGGAAGAATTTATACAAATATTTGAAAATTTCTAGAGAATTTTCTACTCTGAAGAAGAGCTAGAAAATGAAGACTCTGAAGAAAATGATGTAGAAGTCCGAGACGTAATGAAAGAAGAAGTGTATAAAGCATATCGAAGGATGAAGAACGGACAATAGCCAGAAGATGGATTCACAGCAGAGATGTTTAAATGGGGAGGTGAAAAGATGAAAGAGGAAGTTACGAAATTATTCTCAATGTGTCTGAGGAAGGGAGAAATACCCTGAAGTTGAAATAATGCTATTATATAATTTTGTTGTACAAGAAATGGGACAAAGAATGCGTCGAAAACTACAGACCAATTAGTTTACTATCAGTTCTATACTAAATGTTCACCAAAGTTATTTTGAATCGTATTGAACAGGACTTAGATTTTAACCAGGGATGGGAACAAACCGGATTTCGTCATGGATATAGCTCAATGGATCACATACACACATTGAATGAAGTTATGCAAAAGGACTAATGAATATGGAATTCCACTATGTTTGGAATTCGTAGATTTTGAAATAGTTTTCGTTTCGGTCTCCTTGGCAGCAGTATTTAAATCAATTGAACAATATGGACCAAAGTTTCGATTCCAACTCAGTTTTCTACTCTTGATATTGCTGTGTGGCCCATTTTTATTTATGTCTTAATTCTTGCAAAAAACTTAAATATTATTTGCAGTATTTTCTATTGTATGCAGAGTGCGGAATACTCTTACATGAATAACTCAGGAATTAAGACTTGAATCATAAAACGGGCCACACAGCGATATCAAGAGTATAAAACTGAGTTAGAACTGAAAATTTGGTCCACATTGGATTAGACTGGAAGTGGACAAACGAGTTTAAATATTTGCTCTGGCGTCTATCTTTCAACACTAAGTAGTTACTCCAGTATAGTTTATGTAGAGCTCGATGGTGTGAACAGGGAATAAAATTTACAACGGATGTGGATCATGGCGCGGTGTGTTGTTGAAAATATTTGAATTTCCTATGAATAGTTTTAACGAAGTGCCGATCACCCCCGCCATCTTGGTTTGACCTTTCCATTGATTTACATGGGAATCGTTTTACTCGTCTTATGTCTCTCAGAAGTAGAATATTGAAATTTCCGCTTTCACGAAATTTGCCTTGGTGGTTATTTTGACTCTTGTAGGGTTTTGGTTTATGAAGTTTTTTCAAATATATGAGTATAATGTATTATTAATCGTTTACCATATATATCACAATATGTCATTGGGAAAGTATTCTGTTCGTGTGTAAAATATTACATCTGTATAGTACAGCATGAGTGAAACAAAACAAAACGAAACATTAGGCTGAGCCAGAAGTTAACAATTACGTTCCTGAGAGATATAAGACTAGTAGAAACAATTAGAATGTAAATCAATGGCATGGTCATACCAAGATGGGGTGGGTCTACAGCTACATAATTATAATTGCTTAAGTATGAAGAAAGTACATGCCTTGCAGTAAAATCAACGATCTAAATTAATTCAGAATAGCTTCTTTGTTTCTTCATCACACTGGCTTCTTTGTTTCACATTCATACATCACAAGCAGTAATATTAATTGCTTACGGCCTTTCTTTAGTTTACGTCGGGTGCTGCTTTCGAAGTCGAGTTGGCTTGAACTACCTAAAGTTAAATGTGTTTATCTCTCTTAGCAAATAAAGGGTCACTATAACATTATTTTGGTTAAGCCATTGGAAACTGTAAGAAGCTCAACTCATCTAAAATAAGACATAGAGTCGCCCTAATTGTAAAAATACATAGCTCCGTTTGGGCCATTTTGCAGGAGAGCGAAACTCAACAGCAGTTTTATATTGTTACACGGTTTGAAATTCCAGATTTTTTTTTTAATTGAATCTTTGCAAACCTTCAAATTTCAGTGGGAGATGTAACTAAATGTCACTAATATTTTAGTTTGTTAATAAAATATTTTTTGGAGTTATGTCGTTTTACAATTAGGGGGGCAATAAGGAAAGTTCCAACGGAACTGCAAAAGTGTATTCAGTGCACATCACCAATGCCGCATTGACTCGATTATGAAGCCAATCAGCTACGAATACATTTCATGGAATATACGAATTCTATAACATCTATAAAGTATCTAAATTCAGTCAAAACTTAATTTAGGTTGTGAATGAAGAAGCAAAATTGTATTTAATCTTTTCATTTTAACACTACTAGATGGTAACATGGACAGCGATTCCGTGGAATGAGGGGGGCGAGAGGAGGCTGTTGAAGCTGCCCAATCGCTTTTTCTTGTACATTCAACTACTAAAAATAGCACACAGAAATTACTCATTTAAAAGCCTTAAAGGAAAACAAATGCTTCCTCATTATTGAGTACTTGGTTGCTCGCTGACCATGCTACCAAAATGTTCATTTATTAACAGTTTGTGGGATTAACTTACCTTTTTCTTTTTATTATTATGATACAAAATTATTCTTTTCACAAGTTCTAGTTTTGCAAAATTTTGTGAATTCAGAACAATCTCAAAGTAAAGCTTTTAGTGACACGAGCTACTGGATATTTATTGATTGTGAATTCTTCTTTATGGTTTTCGTGCAACTGGGGTACAAATGTTCGATTCATAGTCGCTGACATGACCCACTTACCATTGCATTTTCAATATGTTATACAGGTTATTTATATGAAGAAAGTTATCAAGTTATCAAAAGTAGTTTTCAATATGATTCTAAATTAAAATTCCTGTAAACTGACAATGAGTAACTTTAGGTAGAGTTAAATTATGGGGAAATAGACACAACAAGGTTTAACAATCATTTCTTGTTGTTTCCAATGTTGTGCGCAAAGTTCTATGAATATTAGTATTTGGTTCTTATTCACAAGTGGCAAAATTTAAAAATAAAATAAATAATAAAGGGCAATTTTTCAAGTCGAAAAACGGTTTTCAGTATTAGAGGGATGGTGTAACTTCCATGTTTTTGATGCCTTAAAATGTAAACACACAAGCGTAGTTAACATTTGACGATAAATAAGTAAACATTTTAATATGCAGGGGGGAGGGTATCGGAGCTCTGTGTACCCCGTAAAGTCAAAATAGGAAGTTTGCTACACTATTTGCTTTGCTAAAATGATAAGGTGCTAAAATGATACAACCCACAGCTACAACTTGATTTAACTGAAGATACTAAGCAAATTACGACGATCTTATAAATGCTGTGGTCATTAAAATCTTATTAGGTATTATCGCACAAATTTACTGTAAACATACGAACCTAAATTCGTTTAAAATAATAATATTGTCCAAAGATGGCAGGCAGAAATTAGCAACCAAAAATTCGCATATTAAAAGCGTAGTAACCTGATTATTCATAAGTGTTCTTATCTTAATTATGTGTATTAGTTACTTGTACAATTTCATAACAGTTATCCAGGTTATTTGGACACACAGATGAAACAAATAATCTGTTTATTTTGCTTGGCTATAAGCTTATGGAATTGGAGTCTTTTATGGGTTTAAATTACACGATGTGCTCAATTGTATGGTTAGTACCCTTCGTACATGTAAGAATTTACACATTGTGAGTAAACACACTTTTCTAGCTGATTTCAAAAAGACTGTATTATTTTAAAAAGCTGACATATAATACGTTGTTATTTACACGGCTATTTAACTGGTGATAAACGGATATTGATTTAAACGAGTATTGAATTTTTCTTGGAATACTTTTAAAAAAAATCTTGACACCACACAATTTATGGGATATTTATTTAGCGTCACTGGTGGAAAATTCAATGTTAAGAGAGTCTTTCATGCATTTCGATTTTTATTCTTGCGAATCACTGAATTAACAAATTTATGAACAAACATTTGATTCAGAATTATAGTTCTGCTACATTAATCTGGGTAAAGGAAGGCTCCCAGATATCAAAATATAAATTGATCATTTACAACAATAGCAGTGTGTCAAAATAGCAAAAGGAAAAGACTCATATTCCTTCTTCCTGAATGGGTATACATTTTTGTCACACAGCCATTCCGTTATGTGTACAAAGAACAAACGGCATACAAAAACAAAGGTAACCGACATTCAGCTTAAATTGAGATATTACGTCAGAAAAATTCATTCTGTCTTTCTAGCATATGGCGCTTCCCGCAAAAGAGGGCCAACATGCGGCCATTTGTTGTTTTTAACTTGACGTATTTCCACAGTCAGTTCACATGAATGCTACCATTGCATTTCTGTACTCAATTCATATTTTCCAAATTGTTTTTTTTTTCATGCCCTTCGAATATGGAAATTAAAAATTAAAGCAAATAGATCATTGTTAACTAGCGTTGCACTGAAATCTCGTTTAACAGAATTTGATGGGACCAAGAGTGATTTGGTTAAAAACAAATTTTATTAAACCGGCAATATAGCAATTAAGTTTACTTCTGTATTATAAATAAGAAGATGAATTCCAGCGTAACGGACGCAACATTCACACAGCACTTTTACACATTTCTATGATATATGCTTTTTATAAAATTAATGTTAAATCAAAGTTAAAACTTTATTCAATTGCAAACCATGAATTGATTTCTATTCTCTTAAAAAAAATTGTATCTTGAATAGTTTACAAATTAGAAAATTTTAAATTTTCGTAAGAGAGGTAACATGGATTGGATATGAGTATTTCAGTCCTTAGGGGAAACTGCATTTTCTGTGAAAGTAATGTTTTTAAGACCTAATTTTTTTATTGTGGAAGGTCACGGCATGTACTTCTTTACTAGTGCAAAGTTTTCAAATTACTCAATTGTTTTCTCCGTGGCAATTTTTTAAATCCCGTACCGGACGTAACATAAAAACGTAACGGACTTAACATTTTTGTCCAGGTGCACATAACAAGTGTATTTCGCTTGTGAAACATAAGATAACAAATTTAATATTAAAAGAAAAGGGAAATTAACAGCAATTATATATTAACACTACTTTCCAGACGAACTTAGAGTAATTCTACAGTGTGTCCCTAAAAAAATAGTAGAAATTCTGAGAGGTGATTATTCACTTCAAAAAATAAACAAAAACAAAATCCCTTTGAAGAAATTTCGATATATGTAAATCACAGTCGATGTAGTACCTGATACATGGATTTAAGCAATGTTTATGATTGAGGGACTGCCACATAGACAAGTTTTGCACTGTAATGATTTTGTTGTCAAGGAAATGATTAAGTAGGGTATAGAAATCTTCTTTAAGATGGATTTTCCATTCATAAAAATAGCTAAAATACCTTCAGTAATTTCTACTTCAATTTTCATTTGCTACAAGATGTTTACTTCATTATGTTTCGAGCTATGACGTGATGTGTGAAGATGTCGCCGTAACTTTGAGCTTCTATAGCTCCAAAACTACGTATACCTCGAAATTTTATCACAGGAACGTTTCCCCTGTTTTAATGTATTATCACCTCCCAAAGCTTGTGCCATTATTTCTGAGACACACTGTATAGCCTACCTTCAGCATTTTTCTTTGCAATGTCACAAAATGTCGTGCATTATTGACTAAAATTTTTCGTTTCGTTTCGTACTTACTATTTTTTAAAGATACGATTTAGTACAGTCCTTTCCTCAATGTCTACCCTCACCAACATCATACGATCCTTTACCGTACGAAACATGGTAAACAAGGTTCAGCTGATATCCCAAATTCTCATAAAACTGTAGCGGTTATTGAACTAGCCAGTTGCACCTTTGGAACAACACACATATATTTGTGCTGATCGTTCTCCAATATTCACTGTTCTGGTAGTTTTATTGTACTAAGTATAGAAATTGTATCATGCTTTAAATCATTACTCAGAATAACATAACTCCTCTTAAATCCAGAGGGCGGCTTATAACTGTTGAATATGGGCATCACTGTCTCATCCTCATCAAAATATGATCGTTGTTTTTGACTACGTGAAACTGTATTTTAGCTATGAATGCATTACACCTCGTTTTAGTGTTATCTTGACAATTCCTGAAATGCATCAAGCAAATTCATGTATGCGCAAATTTTCCTATTTCCGTTGTTTTATTGGTATTTCGGTGATCTCTTCAAATTGATCAACAAACTGTAACTTGAATTTGACATCTTCATGAATGTAACATTCTCATAACACTAACTTGGGACTCCGATACACAAAGATGTAGTAATGAATGTTGTATGTGACGTCATAGCCTTGAAATACATTTTCTAAAACGACAGCAGCAATATTCTGATCTGCATCATTGGATGGAAGTATGTAATTAGAGAGCAGTAAACGTTGGTTTTTCTACTCTTTCTATTTAATGTGTAATTGTTCTTTCTTGAAAATACTAAACGTTTCTGCAATATTGATTTTATTATCCTTCTAGTCATCACATATTTCTTACCGTCTTTCGACACTGTTATGTACTGTAGGATTCAAGGAATTTTTTTTTAGAAAATCATATCATAACTGAAAAATTATTTAATTTTCTGCATTATTTCCTCTTGCTTAAGGGATGAAAGCCCTTTTTATTACTGAAGAGAATCTGTGCAATTTTCTTCGTGATTCTGGGGAGTCTTCTTTACACTGTTAACATATAATTGTGGTGTTAAAATATCGAACGTGATGAAGGTGGATCTATATTGTCAGAAGTAAAAAAGAAGTAAACACTTTATGAACATAAAATATTAGTTTGAGCGCTTGGAGCGAAATACAAATGAAGAACAATTTCAACAAAAGAATATTTGGAGTCACCATAGAGCTTATAAAAAATAGAGGGAGCCTAAGGTAGGTTTCTGGGCGAGGGGTGTGAAGCCGGTGGGGAGCAGAGGGAAACACGGTGCGCACACCGTTGCTAACCAATACGACCCGGACGGAAATGTACGGTAATGTATGTTTAAATACGATATACGATATTAACTTGTACGATCTGTTCCAAATGTACGATAAATCATTTATGCTTCTTTTACGAGTGAAATTAGCATATAAGGGAATACTTCATAAAAAATCTTCGTGCGGAGTCTACGATACAAGAAGCAAAAATACGATAATTTAGAGTGTATTGTACTATCCTTATAATAGAAATGGTTGGAAACCATGTGCGTAGGACCGATAATGACGTAGTCTGTTTTTATATGACGTAATAATAATATCACAATAATTTAAAGATGCATGTAATTTTTTAGCGTAGAAGTGCTATAAACATTAAAGTGCCGACTTGTGCAGTATATCATTGTCGTTTAAAGAAGGGAGAAATAAATAAATAATGCAGTTAGAAGTGGAAAAGCATCGAGAAATCACGTTCCACAGGTGAACATTTACATTCATAGTATGTTTCAGTACTATTTGTCTTTTAGGCCCTTCTTTAGTATACGTCGGGCGTTCAATTTGGAACCATATATGGAGCAGTCACAGGTGGTGTCTGTCAAAGGTGATGTGCATTGCGTATAATGAAGAAAAATATCTAAACTGGCTTTTTCTAACCCGTGTTTGTTCGTTACTGCTTACTCGACATACTGACCATAATTTTTGTAGCAAGACATCAATTGTGAATGGAAATAAACGTCACTATGATGTAACATTTTAATGAAACTTTTATTCTGATGAAGTATATCTTCATAATCTCGTGCGTTAAATATAGTGTAAATCGAAGAAATAGTAATGTTGTCGGCCTCTGTTTAGTATACGTCGGGCGTTCCATTTGGAAACGTAAATGGAGCAGTCACAAGTGGTGTCTGTTAAATGTGATTTGCATCACAAATAATAAAAGGAAATATCGAACCTGGCTTTTTCTAACCCGTCGTCCCTCGCTATCGCTTGCTCGACATACTGTCCTTGTTTTTTGTAACAACATCAATGGTGGTATGGAAATAATCACTATGACGTAACATTACCATGATTCCGATTCATGAACATGTGACTTATTTCGTTCCGAAAAATCATGCTGGACGTAAGCTAAAGTAATACCATGTTGTCAATATGGACTTTTATTAACATATGGGTTTAACATAGAAACTTTTCAGTAGCTCAATAATGCGTTCCGTGCATCAAAATAGTCAATATTTGTCTTGTTAACCAAAACACTGCAACGACCTTGAAGCTCCGTTCCATTGTATTTTATTTTATACAGTTTTTTTTTTTTCGTTTATATTGAGCTTCAAAAGGGAAGGACTTTTACTGTGCTGATCTCAAACGAATGGGTGAACAGTGTCGTCCTTTGTCATTGGTCGGGAATCAATGATTCATTTCAGTTATGTGGTTCTTTCTATAGAGTGCTAAAATGTGAGAATTTTGGTATTTCTGGTTAGCCTTGAACTTGCCTTACTTACTGTTTGGAACGTATTGGAAAAAGTGATTTTAATGAAACTGACCCAACGTCAACTAAATTTTCATATGGTGTTCAAGAAAGGGTCAGAATTTCGAATTGTTTATTATAACTGAACTTATGCGAAGTCATGTTCATATAAAAAGCAGTGATTTACAAATGATTTCGAAAAATAAGAATTTGGACTTGAATTGCTAAATGTGAACTCATTTTGTGAAACCTTATTTCTGTCCAATTGGTTTCAAATACATAATAATAGACAGAACAGATGAAATCGAAACAGATTATTTTTCTTCCAAATCGAGGTTACGATCTGTCGGGATTCTTTAAGTCGTGTATTTTCCTGCCTTGTCAGAAATGATTTTTTAGAGTAAATTTTGTATTACCTAACCTAGAACAAAATGTTACTCTGTGTGTTCGTAACTAAACCAAATATGTTACTTTACTGAAATAAACTATGAGTAAAAAGGGTTTATAAATGTTAATTGCGAAAGCTTTAATAAGTAGAAGTAGCTCAATATTTAAGTTTTGAATCAGTTATGCGTTTCTCGAGTGAACTCGCTGAGAAGGTTCAGCTAGCCAGTGTCCAGTCTGAGTGTCATTGAGAATTGAGTCTTTACGAGTCGTTACCCACTAGCCCGTTTGAATGTGAAGTTTCACGTTCTTTCTTTACCCTTCTTTAGGGAAGTAAATCCTCGGTTGGTGGAGTGTAACGAGGCTTCACGAGGACGAGACCGGAAGTGCATTTTATATGATCGGCTCTTATGCTGTTTCTGTACGGCGTTAGTACCCCCTTTTCTCTGGGTTGTCAGAGAAGGTTCTAGCAAGTGGCGACTGTAATTGTCGGTTCTTGTGCTGTTCTGTCAGTCTCCTACTTGTTCTGAGGAGGTGTTGTTTACAACATACATATCAAATTTTAATGTAAACGAATCTTAGAAAATATTGCGAGAAATGGATTCCTTTGTGAATTTGATTTGACCTTAATATGAGAACAGAATCCACGACAGGTCACAGCGAGTTCCAGTTTTTTTAAACTAACTTAATCTATTACCTAATCTACTGAAAATGTATACGGGATAAATTATCAAGAACTTTCACTGCATGGGCTGGATAGGATTATTCGTCTCTAACAAACAACTAAATATTCTATCAATATGTTGAATATAAAATCGGTATGTAAAATACAACTATTACAACAACTAATTATATACAACTCACGTTAAACAGTCTGAAGTTAGTTTCGAGATGACTTTTGCCATGTTCACTTACCAATGAGAGTAAAGTTTTACTAAATAAAATTTTCGAACTTTTAGATTAATTTAATTCAAGATAAATGCGATCGATCTTCGATCACCTAGAGATCCTTAGTGGCACAAGTGTGTCGGCACTTCACAGGTTTTTCGGTTCAGTGGTTTGATAAAAAAAGATTATTGTTGTATGACGAATGAGGTTTAGTTGCAGGCTTCCGAGGTGATATAGCGATTTAGGTTTGGGGGAAGTTTATAAAGCACCTTAAAACGGAACTTTGATATTTATCCAACCTGAGATTATAGAATTCCAACCTGAGATGCCAATAGTTGGATCTAATACCTGGTCTAATAGTTGCTGTTTTTAATGCATCCGAGTGTTGCGGAGTTGTGAGTTCAGATAGGTAGAAGTGAAAGTTTAAGAATGAGGTAGGATTTAGGTTTGGCTAGCTTCTTGAACTGAATAAGCCCTGAATTGTATTTGCTCAGTGAGGTTCCGTGTCTTACGTTTTCACCCTTATTCGATTTTTTAACTGTTACTTCAGCATTTCTATATTTATTGTCTGACAGATTTCACATATTCGTTCCAGGGCACGAGATGGAAAGCTAAAAATTATTTGATTAACTTGAATCAAAACAAGTCATGTCAGCGTACAGTGTTTCATACCGCGAGAACTTATCGTCAATCTTAGCTACAGCTGTATCCATTATAACATTGTAAGTGTTAATGCAGAATAGTTTTAACGTAAATATTGACGACGACGCTTCGTCGGGGCATACATCGTGGGTCTGCTTTTTCCTTTTCCTAATACACCAGCGACGACATCAATCTAATGATTTCAGCCTTTCGCTCACAACTTTACTGATAATTTAGAATGCTTTATTAACTTACTCAAAGTTCTTCTGGGCTTCTTTCTGCAGACTAATTGTGTTGTCTACCATTCCATATGCTTTTGTATAGTACATCGTTGAACAGATTGGAGATAAACATATGCTTCAAATTCAAATATCTGTATGTAAATGAAAGCAATAAGTACATTTTCATACTTCATGAAGTAATCAAGACTTTTTGCTTCAAAACAAGTCTTGAGTTCAATGCTGTTAATTCTGATTCAACAAAGGTACACTTAGACATGGCTGCTTTGTCTGCTGAAGCTTTAGAAGTGCTGGTCTCTTTTTCAAGTGTCATGCCAGGGATGACGTTCTACATTAAAAGTTACACCCAGATTTCAAAACTTCGATATAACTTGGTTGCAGTTTCTTTGCTCAGCCATGTTGTGGCACCGATGGAAGGTAATTTGTTATCCCTTTCTTTCTGTTATTGGCTTTACCCTTTGCTCAATATTCCTGTAAGAATCCTTGAAAGAAAAACAAGCTGCCTGTATGTTTCCGAAATATAAAATGTTTGGCACAGTGAGGCTGGGTCACAAACGAACAAATTGGCTACATGAGTACTGCACAATACATGGACATGGTTAAGGTTTTACTGCTTCAAAAATGAAACTGCTTCTTTGTATTCTCCATGCAATGCATATTACTTGCTCATCACAAATGCAATATTCAGGAGATATGTTGTTATATTGCAGTATATTTTGCAGGTTTTCATAGAGATCTGTCTTTGGAAGACTTCAATCGAAATAAATAAGGAGCCCACCGCTAATTACGACGATCGAACATCGCCGCTAATTATATTTTAGAATACACCTTTTGATTAAAACCTGATGATTCCTTGAAGGAACTTGATCTTTGAAATGGAGAGATTTAATATGTTTTCTCCTGAAACATGTGTCAGAAAAAGTAGAGTTGTGATGAGTATTTGAACTTTCGTGTTCCGAGACCCATTCACTGAATCCTAGTTTAGGAAAAAAACTGATTGATATGACGCATACATCATTCAGATTATGCATAGAAGTCCTGGAGGTGACGAGTTTAAGCCTGGCCTGGTACTTCTAGCTGGGGAATTTATTTTCGACTGTTCAAATTCATTTAATTCATTCTGATTTGAATTAAAACTGAAATTTGTCGACCAAAAATGCTGTTATTTTATAGGAAAATAAAACAACTGCCTTTTTCTTTAAGCATCTGCTTTCTCTTTGAAATTCTCTAATTCGTTTCGCTCAGTCTTTTCTTTCGCTTTCTCCCTTTGTTGAAATCCATGGCAACCATATCATATACCACACACACTCATAGTTTGTAGTTCATCGCGACAAATAGGCTGCGCTAGCAAAAGAGAAAACGATAATTAAAAAAACTTTTTAAAGAGACACTTTTCTTGAACAATTCGTACCAAAATGTAAGTAATAACTTTGTTTATTTATGACTAAAAGGAAAAACATGGGGGGCGCTCTCATATACAGTAATTTTATAAATTCTTGAAATGGCGCGCCGCATGCTTTTCTTTTTAGTCATGCATAAACAACATTATTTACTTTTTCTTACGAGTTGTTTAAGAAAAGTGTGTTTTTAAAAAGTTGTTTAATTATTTATTTTTTTCAAGCTATTTCGGTGTTCGGATACTTTTTCTAAAGCTAATGTTTTGTGACCCAAACGCTGAAGTGTTCAGCAATCAGTCAAACTACAGATCGTTGAAGGTTTTATATTTATTTTAGTATAAAGAAATTCATATTATATTAAATATATATACTAAAATATTATTTTAAAATATATAGAAATATATGAAAGTAACAATGAAATATTGTATTGACACCCGACTTATATCGCTGTGGAAAATTTCATCATTGTATGACTTCGGAAAATAAGTTAAATTAACGTTGCAAGATTTGAGG
>JAGDQP010023945.1:0-28541 GCA_022664845.1 Lepisma saccharinum | reverse complement strand
ATTTTTCGTTTCTCTTCTTCGTTTTTCTTTCTTAATCTCGCTCTTTCTCTTCATGTTCCTTGGCACTACATATATAACCTGTGTTTAAAGTTTGGAAAACAACTATTTGGAGGCCTTGTACCAGGAATTACAAAGAATTTTAAAGAAATATGATTTGAAAAGTTCATGCACTTCAAGCAACTGATTATATTATAACCAGTGGTATATGCCTTCGCTCTATTTGCAGTAGCGTAGGGTTCGCCCAAACGTTTTTGAATAGGGAGGGAAATATCATCTTTTCAACAAAAAACAGATGGAAACAAGATATTTAAGAGTAAAGTTTAAGGCGTAGAAAAAGAGCTGATCCTTTAATTTACTAAATATCTCCTTATTTTCTTAATTTTAGAATATGTAAAAATTGCTTATACTGTTTAGTGCACCTGTATGAACAGCAGTGAATAAGGAAAGATATGATGTTTGTCGTGTTTGTCGGTCTGTGTTCCCTAGATCTCAGCAACTACAAGTCCAATAAAGATAAGCCATACTGTTCCACTTGTCTTGGCCTGAAACGGTGGATAAAAGTATGGGTTTGACTCTAAAATTGTCAGGTCCTTTTCAATCACTTAGTGTTCTCCGTCTCCATGGTTGTTTTTAGCCCTAAGATCTCAGTAAGTAAAAGTCAGACAGAGAGGAACAATACACAATTGGATTAGTCATAGTCTGAAACGGCAGGAAAATATATGACTTTGACTTCCTTTTGGATATCATTTAATGAACATTTGAATTTATATGTGGGCGTTTTGGTTTTGTCTACCATAAAACCATTACTTAGTGTTTTTATTTTAAAATGTTATATCTATTGTCTTGAATAGCTTCTTGCATGTTTATTGTACGCACTAGACAGTGTTCGCAGACAACACTTAATTTTCTTTACCTACTCTAATATTCAATGAATAGATGTTTCCAAAGGCAACACGGTTTCCCTTGTTTCTGGAAATGAAAGCTTGGTATATGAACGTCACCATTTGAATGCACAAAGCAAGAGGGTTTTTCTTTATTATGAATTACTGTGTTAAGGAGTTGAACTGGAGCAACGAGATCATCAAAGGATCTTAAGAGATATTCGGTTAAAAGCTTTTGTTCTCGGAAGGGTTGCTATAAGAGCGGAAGAAACTCAAGGACGGAGAATATGGAGTGTGTAACTGAAATTCGGTCTTCAAAATTACGAAAAAGACACACTGTCTCTTCCACCAACTACAATGAAGCAACGATAACACTGTTACAGCGACGAGCGAGATGTTGATTTTCGTTTCTTCTTTTCTTCTCTCTAGCTTCACAACTTCTCCTAAGGAGGTCAAAATTTGTGTCTGGAAGCAGCAGATATCATTGTCAAGAAATGTCCTTAAATCTATCGACTGACTCTTTCATTCTCTTTAAAGTAGACGGGACGAAAGCGTATCATACCGATAATACAGGATGGAACAGAGGTTTAAAGCGATATAACTGGAAACAGATGTGAAAAAATAACAAATTACAAAGGAAAGCAAATTAATGGATTTCAAAATACATGTACTGATTGTACTTGTTTTTCACGTAATAATGAACAATTATGCCCTCAAGATTGATGTAATACATGTCCGGAGACGATAAACATGTTTCTATACACATCTCACATAGAGCGCTATTGAATCCCTTGTTGATCGCTTGCCTCAAATCGTCGATTGTTGAAATGCGAAAGGGCCTATCCATAAGGTAGTACTAAAGGAAGTAATCAGCTGATGTTAATCGTGGGGGGAGCTAGCTGGCCATTCTGCTGGGCGCCATATTCATATTTAGTGATCTGGAAAAGTCCCGTTTATCCACCAACAAACGGAGAGTGTATAACAGGCTGGAGCCCCGTCATGCTGCCACTATATGCCCTTGAAAATATCCCAATGCTGGATGATGCAGCAAAGATTATTTTTAAGCAGATCCAAGTAACAGAGCAACATAAAGAAGAGAACAAGCTATTTATTACTCCCCGACACAAAATACTACTGTTGTCCACTTCAATTCTCAGTTCCGGATTTTCATTTCTGAAATATAAATGCAATTGTATCTGTTTACGCTTCCAGCACTTGAGACATTGCTCCAATTGTCTACAGCGCTTGTTGTTATATTTTAACATAATTTTCAAGTTTATCGAGACACGTTTCAGCGAATTCAACAGGACCATCCTTTTATAATTTGTTACTTAGTTGGGAACTATACGGACGAAACTGATCTATAATCGCCTCTTAATATTCAGCTGCCTCTATAAATCTAGTAAAGATTTTTATTTCTGTGATGAACGATCCTGTTCTTGCTGCATAAGAAGTTTTTTTTTCTTCCCAGCCCACTCCTTTCGGTGTACCACTCCTGCTTCAATATGTATTATTCATGTTAGCAATTGTTACCAACAAAGTTCCAGGACGTACAAATCCACGTGCCATCTCCACTTACCATTCTCCGTAATTGTCGATAACCGTGTAAAATCGAAAACATTGCACGCCCTACTTTAGAGGTAACCGGTTAGTCACCATTTTGTTACGTAATTTATTGATGACAATGTTATCACAAACATCCATAAGAAAAACCTACTGATAATGCATATTAATCTTTCCTTTTGTGTGGTTATAGATCCTTTTTTATGTACTTTCATAGTACCTGCGCCACCATGGTGAATCTAAAATCTACTAAAAATTTTAGTACTGGAAAACTAACATCTTAGTACTTTCAGCAAAACAAGCTAGTTTCTGCCTCTTTCTTCCAAACAAAATTCTTAATACAAAAGAAAGGCTAAACTAACTCGGAGAACAAACGGACTGTTTGATGTTTGATATATTTCCTGGAAGAGTTTAGCGAATGAAGACGAGTAGTGCAAACATTAGGTCTACAAATTGTTTCTCTGCAAACTGCCGAAAGGGGGAAACGTGAAATAAACTTACTAGAATCGCAACGATGCTCGAACTAACGTAAATCGAAGGCTCTCTAGCGTAATCCCTGTGGCTAAGAGGTTAAGGCACATGGTTGTCGTACTTCTTACTCCCATGTGCATGAGTTCGAATTCACGAATAGCTGCGTTTTTTTTCCAAGGTACGTCAGAAAGTTTGTATATTGCTGTCTACAAAATAGGCGAATGGAGTTCACATTCAAGTTAACTAATTATGGTTTCATTTATTTACAGAAGCACTTGTTTTATGAATGAAGCATATAGTAAAAACAACGTGAAAGAAATAAAATTTGATTTAAAGGCTACTTAATTGAAATATAATTAAACGACACAATAAGAAATTATTATACAAAAATCCCTACTGGAATAGGACTTGGTACACACAAGTCGCTGCTTTGTGGTTTCTGCATGGACGTTCGTCACTTTGTACTTCGTGAATTTCATCTCATTGTAGCAATTGCTATGTAGACTTCGCTACATTGCTGTGCGCGATTGCAACTGTTTCGTCTAGTAAGGCTGGTTCTGAGTGATTTCGTGAACCAAGTGACGGCATTTCAAAATATAATATTATTTCTTAATAGAGTTCTCCAGCAAAGTGCTCTACCATTTGCAACACTTATTTCTGTTTAAACAAAAATAATTAAAGTTTGAGATTTTATAAGAGTTTACTTTGCGATACAGATATATTTGGCTCAGCTGCGGAAGTTCAGGTCTCTATAATTTCATAACCGCTTACTCGCCAACGTTTGACACAAACACGTCATAGTTAAAAAAAAGTGTCGTGTCGCCTGCATGTCGTGCCGTGTTGCTTCCACATCATGCGCTTCATCACTTACTCATGACAAGTTCTAAGGTGTAAGGTGAAGCTTAAACATCCCTTAAAAGAGCTGCATCTATCGGCTAGATAATGACAGCGCAGGTAATAATATCAACGATTTTCAGGACTTTATTGAGAATAATAACGGTAGCATTAGCGGGATGATAATTAATAAGCCAATTACGATGCTGATTACGTTGATATTGACGATGATGTCTACGCTACTGATGACGAGGAACATAATATTGCTGATAGCGAATTTGCATATAATGATATTGACAAGGAGAAGAAAGATGACAGCCGAACTGCGTATGATAATGATAGATTTGACTATGTTGATTATGATGATTCTGATATTGACAACGGCAATTAATTGTTACCGAAGTTCACTAACAGTGGGTTTTCATACAATACTTTTCTTACCGTTGCAAATAATGATGAAATTAAATTGAACTTGGATATAAGACGTTCTTTGAAAATAAAAACTCAGTTCGATTCTTTTATTAATAGGAAAAAGCAGATACAGAAACAAAGGCTTTCTTTCAAGTTGAGACAAGAACTTTTCGAATACCCTAAACTTATGAGGACACGTTCTTATGTCAGAAAAGGAAATAACGAAGGAATGTCACCACAATTACGAAACCGTTGTAAAAGTTCGTGTTCCCACAAAGGCTGACCGTAATTTAGTTTTCTTGTATCGTTACGAGAAGAAGACGCTGGTTAGCTATGACAGTCTCAAAATGCGAAGAGAGAGCTTCAAGGAGACCTGTTATTTTCAAATGGAAGAAATAAAGCCTGATTTCTGTATTTGTCATGACGAGGAAAAGATCATGGGTATTTTTTTTTTTTTAGAGAAGATTGATCTTTTCGTATGCAGAAAAATTATTGAACTACTAGAAACGAAGATTTCGATTGTTCAGATTTTTTAAATCCAGAAGCCAAGATATAGATACAAGTGAGATTATTGAATAAAGAAGCATTTCGGAGTATTCTTTCCTTACAATCCAAAATATATGTCACACGATTATGTGTGACATATATTTTGGATTGTAAAGAAAGAATACAATTTTTTGTACATGGATACATTAAGGTCCAAGGTTTCTTGTATAAAATATGACAATTTAGTCTAATTTATTTTGTGTTATACATAAACGATTACCTAGAAAATTCTTTTTTATTCGTGAATTACACTTTTATTCCTTGGCTTTTGGACTCCTTAGGTAGCTTGTGGATGTACATTGAAACAACCAATTAATTTATCATTATTTTGTAGTTTTGTAGGTCAGTGACTTTGCTTCATCACTTCGAAAGTAGTGCAGTTTTTAATCTTGCTTATATCAGCCCAGTCACATTAAGTGAATGCCAGGATGAAACGAAGAACTGACGGTCCACTGATGGATTATACGCAAAAGAATATTCGACAGTACCGCTTTGGAGTAGCCAAAGGGCACTAAAATTAAAGTTTAGTGTTTCTAAAATGATCACGAATTCTAAACTAAAATTAAAGAGAAGGAACACTTATGAGAATCCAAGCCCAAGTTACACAGGGAACAGTCTAAAAATCGCAGTCAAGATGGACGATGGTCTCCAATCCACGTGCTACAGTGCTTCGCCGAACTGAAATCCGCGTTGTTAGCGACTTAACTATTAGACTGGGTACAGGATAGAGTGTTTTTAACAAACAACATGTACGGAGAGCGTATTTAAATAAATATGAATCCTGCCTTAACTGAGCTAGCAAGAGAAGAGTATGACAACTTTTTCTTAACTTTAATGCTCAATCCAAGTGGGGTTTCCCGCCTTTTTTTTGCTTTACGTCAATACTTCAGAATTCCGTGTAAGTAAACAGAATGTAACTTTCGCAAACCAAAGTTCATGCCATTCTTCAATAACGAGTTCAATTAGCTTTATAAAAATGCTAGTAATAACTTCAGATTGTGTGCAGATACTTCTTGGACATTATTCTGTCCAAACAATGTCTGCACACAATCCTGTGATTACTAGTAGCGTTTCTTTAAAACTAATTGTACCCATTATTGAAGTACGAAACGAACTTTGGCCCGTAAAAGTTAAATCTGTTTTCCTGCACTGAATTTTGAATAATTGAGGTAAAAGGAAAAAGGCGGGAAAGCCCACTTAGATTCAGTTTTAACTATCTTTGTGGAACAAGGCATGAATACGGAGGGGTTATAAGATTCTTGTAAGATTCTATATTAGATAATTTCGTTGGCGTGGCAGAAAGCTCATGAAAAATTCCTCCAAGGTGGTGTGAAATCTGGGATTTGAACTTCGTTCTTCTTGACCCTGATTCGTACATCATTCCAAGTTTTTCTAGCAAACACTATCTAATTCTAAATGCTAATTTAAGAAAGACAATACAAATATGTTATTACATCCAAGAAGATAATTTCCCTACACTATTTAGTTGGCCACGTGGCTCATTGGTAGAGTGCTCATCCCTGGTGCTATGTGTCGTCGGTTCGATCTCTGCTCATGCCATGTGGCCTTTGTACTAAACATACACTGTGTTCGTGGGTTTTCTCGGAGTTCTCCCGTTTCCTCCGACTTTTTTTTCATTCCATCATCATCCATCCGACCTGAGACAAATATGCCTAAAGACCTTAAAAATTCAATACAATTTCAAATACCACACATGCTTGAAACCTGAGAAAAAAGATCTTTCGAACTCTTCGACCATGGATTTCATTGTAGCTGATTCGAAATGAATGTTAAAATCAGAATCGCGTAAGATGAATTTTTGATATTGTAATCGCTACAGGAGATTAATTTGAAGTCGGTCTCTGATCCAGACTTTTAAGGAATTTCGTTACTATAGATTTAAGAAAATGAAAAGTGGTTATATACATCACTAACTGGTGATTAACACGACTTTGAACAGACACCACCAAGTTATTCCACCACACCAATAAGCCAACAGAGTTCATATTATTTGACTTCCTTTCTTAAAGTGGTTTGCCTATTGTAGCTGTGTCTTTGACAAGGACAATTTATTTTGCAACAGAAAACATGACAGAAACTTCAGGTTTAGCCAGAGATGATTACAGGCCACAATAAATTCAAATTCAACAAGATAAACCATTGCCAGTAATTATGTTCATTTACATACACGAAATAACCTGAATAATTTAAAAGTTAAAATTTAAACGGGTTATGCATTTTTTATTTTGCGATGTTAAATATTTTCCTTTATCAATATTCCACGTAAAATTGTACAAAGAAAAAAACTCCATACTGGAGCAAAACAATAACACACTGAGAGAAAAGTTATAACTATGAACGTATATAACAGAAATATACGGACAACGCAGACATACTACTTAAATAAGTATGAAACATTCTTTGGAAGTATGAAATGTCCGCAAACAGGATACTCGGAAATGTTGTTACAGCGTGCAGCTGCAGGATTTTACAGAAATATACGTATTGAAGGATACGGCATCTAGACAGGAAAGTATACAGTTACAGGAGAAACATAAATGAAATTCATACATGATATGCATGTTGATTCTTCTCAGGAGTGTAAAACGTTTAGAGTGGGACGTTATTGCTAAATCCTTGATTATTAGGGGCATCCTGAGTCTCTTACAATACATACATATTAAACATATGTTGTTACAGTAGGGAATGCCATGGTGTATGTATGGTATATCCCTTCGTAAGCATGTTACATCATGATTGTACGTATACAACACAGTGGCAATCATGATTATCAGTGCAGTATGTGCTATACAGCTTTATTTATGTATGTTACATCAGAATTTGCACTATACTAACGAGGTAAGTTGGTTCATGCTGTAGTACATTTAGTCACATAATAACAGTATTTAAGCATGATCCATATGTATTTGCCCATTATTGTTTTTAAATTAGAAAAATGTAACCTTGATCCAACAACGAAGTAATACCAATGTCTTCTCAGTGTTTAAACAGCGTACGTATCCACACTATCCTGATATGCGGTTTAGATTTGATCACTGTTTAAAATCTCCGATACATAAAACTTTGTACATATAATCTGCATGAAGAATTATAAGGACAACATTAATCACTGGTGTTGAAGGAGAAGATTGGTCGCCTTTATACTTGTCTCCTCGGTGATCAGGGTAGTAACCGCAACGGGATTAACCCGGATACCTTTCTGTATCAGAGATAATGATATCAATATATGCATTACATTACACATGGGATCTTGGTATTAACATGGGTTTTAAACGGACCGCTCTATACGTCACACGGTGTTCAACCAAAATAACACATGCCAAGCATTACTTGTTTACCCGTAACCTAGAGAGAGAGAGAATGAAAAGAAAGAAAGAACGAGAGAGAAAGTGGGGGGGAGGAGGAAGGGATATATTTTTCACGCTATTTAATTTAGCATGGGGTTTTCGAATTCTTGCACAGAAGAAAAGCTCTAGTAAATCCAGCTATATTTGCATAGCTAAAATGTATCATTAACATTTATAGTAATCGTAACCATAATTTTGCTATTGTAACGATACCCTTGTCTTACGTTGGCTATATCTGGTATTGTTCTATAGCTGTGATTATTAAAAATTATATCTAAAGTTTACGTTACTGACAAAATCATATGTATGAAAGATAGAACAATATTCCTTCGTGACCTACAAGTTTGACAATATATTTATTGCTGTTCGAACATTACTGTATGGTTGTTGGATGCACAGAAAATCAAAGAAGTATAGTCACTAGAAGAATGCAGTTACGTGGGACAATGTGTGGTTAGAAGCTATGTTTTTTGTTTAAATCTAGAGAAATTAGAATGTGAGGTATAGTTAAGGATATCGAAGAAAAGTATATATCTTGGGGATTTACATACTTACTTGAAAACTTTTTAGGTGGGTGTAAAATATAGCACGTTATTGTTCATTAATGGCCCAATATATATACATTATATACATTAATGGCCCATTACAACACAATATATACATCAGTTACACTTGTATTTATGGCTATCGCAACTATACTGTACAGTAGATTCCACGTGCACGCATGACATTCAGCAATACATATGATCACAACAGCATTAAAATATTGTACCTTCAGCAATACGACATTGTTGTTATAACTATATGTATAGCTACTACAACAATACTGTATGGTACCCAGGTCACTGCGTAGCCTAGTCGGTAGCGCGCTCGACTTCTGTGTGGGAGGTCCCGGGTTCAATCCCGGTAGGGGCTAAAATCTTTCGTTGTTGACGTGAGGACAATTGGGGAGCTGCTGTGAATAAAAGACAGTGACGATCACAGTGAGAGCTTCGGTTCTCCTCTCCCAACCCGTCTAGTCAGCGTGGGAGCAGTAGACCAACTCCTCCATTCGGGGAGAGGCCTCATCCACTAGTGGATTGAATATGGCTGTGATTTATATATATATATATATATATATATATATAGTTGTTGTAATTACATTGCATGGTCAGACATAATTTCCGTATTGGTAATTCAGCTATATATTGTTGTATGATTAGCTATAATGCTAATAAAACACCTTGCTAATTTAAAATATTGTTCACAGTATTGTAATTATTACAATACACCTAACCATGTGTATTGTCAGAATAACAATAAACGATTAGCAAGACTTGTATTTTATTTGCAGTCCATAGTATTGCTGCCCCAATTTCAACTACGACAAATAGAATGTTAACCTTACTCTCACCACATTATTTTTTGAGTGTAAATGAAACTTTTCCATGGAGGATCAAAATTAAACGAACATTAATGAAACGTTGGAAGCTGAAAACTCGCTCAGGATACACTAAATCTGTGTTCATAACAAACGAAAATATTCTGGTTCAAATTGATAACGTCAGTCATTTCGCGAGTAAGCATCTTGCAAAAATCAATTATGAAGGCAGCACAATTCATCATTTTTCAAAACTATACTCCACAAATGAGGTTTCAAGACTTTGGCCCACCCACCCTACGATATGAATGTCGTGGTGTTTATTGGTTATGGTGAGTATATTCTATGGAATATTGCAGGTATATTATGCGAATGTGTTCAGGACATTTGTCCGTTAAAAATATTGCTACTTTTCCCGTATATGTGATAAATGATTATGAAGTCGAAACATGTGAATAATATACTTAAAGGAATAGTAGTTCAAAAGACATTATGTCTTGGAGTGAGGCGCGCTAATATAGGTATAGAGCGGAAATATCTTCGAAAAATATGTCAGCGCTAAAAATGCCACGTAGAAGAGTAGTTTCTCATCAGAAGTTTATTCTTAGATCACAGTCGATAATAAAATTAATAATTATGCTCTGTTAGGGACTATAATAAATCATTTTACATAGGAAACAATACAAAAAACAGGGAAGGACTTAGAAGGGAATTAGATCTACCCCTATTTAAAGTATCATCGTAACTTTACCCTGATATGTCCCAGAGAAGCTAAGGAAAACATCAATAAGGATGGATGATCGTTCGACGCTGGCTTCTGAAGTAAACTCTCAACCGACCAAGGTACTGCCGTATTGCAATTCCGATTGCTATTAGTGTCATTCCTTTATGTAGAAGTATTACTTTGGTTATTTGAGTAGCACACGGTGGATAAAATCAAGGTAGGAATCAATTTCAATTCCCTCGTTGCTGAAAAGTTTAGTTAATAACGACCGTTAATGAGCTTTCGGTTGTTTAATTGAACACAAGTGAATTTAGAATTATACAAAGACAATGTGAAATATATCCTATTCTGAATTAGCTGGGATTTCTCCAGAGCGTGATAAGTATCCGTTCTAATTTTAACTTCGAAATTCTTGTAGCATCAATCATGTGCATTCCACTACGTTGGACATAATGTAAGCCCTGTATTAGATCATTTATCTTGGCTTGCTAAATTAGATACGGTTCTTGGCTACATCTTAGAGAGCTCTCTTCATTCGTTAAGTAGACTGCTTCTCCCAGACGAGCTTCTTCCCTTCTCAGTACAACTAAAGTTCTTCTCCTTAAATTTGCCATACGATGACAGGGATTACATTTAATGACATAATTCTTGAAGGTTTCTTTAAATAAACTATTTCAACCATCGTTCTTAAGACGTTCAAGGAGAAGAAGGAGAAGTTATGAGTGAGTATATTATGTTTTACATTGCCATCGAGAAAACAAATTTGAATTTCGAATTCATTTGGCCTTCATTGTTTACTGCTGTTTTCATTTTTCATCTAGTCTTGTTATCTTCTCGTTGTTATCCCTTTCTCCAGGTAGTTAATTCATTGATTCCCAAAATGTTGACACCAAGCGTAGAGACTTGGCCTATTCTCTAGCGCCTGAATGACGCCAAGAAATAGTTAGAAAACTATACAGGACGTAAAAAAAAATATAGTTACATATCCTAACATTGAAACAAGAAAAATACGTTCAGATGAACATGGATCGAATTCCACTTCGTTTTCAAGATAGAGTGTTTGAAACTTGTAGCCCAAAATCAATTCTTTACAATGGTAAATTAAATGAATATTTCGCAATAAACCTTAAACCATATACTAAAATAAAATGTATTTTTGGAAGGTGATTTTCATCAATACAGTGGGTATTAAAAATTTAAAATTGATCTGGTGGTCAATGTTGTAAACGTGGTATATCGTTTATTATTTTACAAATAGCATGACGTCAGTTTATTGTATTGATGATATTCTCTAGTGATGATAAACAACATATGTGCAGCACAGAATGAATTGTTTCAAACTGTGAATGTTTTTGTCCACACCAGGGCTGACAATTTTGCACTTGATTTGCAACACTGCGTTCTGTTCTTCACATAATAAATTTACCATTAGTAGAGAATGCCGTATATCCAATAAACTGATATAGCGGTATTTGGAAAGAACATCAACGATATACCAGGTTAACAACTCTAACCACCCGACTGAATCGCTTCTTTACTACTAATATTCACTGTATTGGTACAAATCGCTTCCCGGAAAATAAATTTTATTTTAGTGTATCGTTTCAGGTTTATGGTGAAATATTCATTTTATTTACCATTGCAAAGAGTCCATTTTGGGCTCTCAGTTGGAAACTCTGTATCGAAAAAAAGAAGGGGATTTAGACCCATATTTATATGAAGTTTTCTTCTAGTTTTTGATGCTAGGATTCACCTACTAAAGTTTGTAACCATTATTTGCTTACACCCTGTACATACGTTCATTTTCAGAATCCAATAGAACTTACAGAAAGTGTTGCTATCAAACCATATTCAAGAATAAATTTCTAAATCTCTAGAGGGTAAAAGACAGAGAATCGTTGAACATGAGACATCTTCGTCTACCTCCCTTCTTGGTTTAGTAGATTCATAGACTTTAGTTGGGTTTCTGGTAACTTACATTGTCGTGTCCGGACCTCATCTATAATTACTACGCTGAAGCAAGAATATAGATTATCCTTGTAAATGTTGAGAACATGATACATAATGTCTGTTTATTTGCTTCTTCTTGATCTCAAAGTACATCAAGGCCAGGCATAATCTTTAAAGTATTGTTATTACTTTATAATATAGAGGTGTCGAATATTTGTAAAGGTAGTATCAGTAGCCATTAGAATCTTACTTTTACACGTTAATCCCAAAACTTATTTGTCTTCCATTGTATATATTATACCTTGTTCAGGAACAATGTAAATCCTGGTGTCTTACAAGCTGAAACAAAACGCATTTATCTTTTTGTCATTTTTACAATCTTTTGAATTTTGTACGTTCCCTCTTCAAACTGATTTATTTTTCTCTGAACTAATAAATATGCAGTATAGCAATACATTCATTAAATATTTGCTTTGGATTAATGAAGTGAAAGTGTGGATTCTATCCATGAAAGACTGCTGAGACGAAATAAACATATTTATCATGTGAAATTTACGACAGTTAAATTTACGAAATTTTTTTACATTAAATCAGAGAATCGTCTGATTAGGAAGGGAACCATTGGAATTTTCAATTTACTTATGATATTTAAGCAACTTTAGTTTAGTTCAGGATAGTCTAATTGAGAAGATGTGGGAAGGAAGTTGGTCATGACTTGTTTTAAAGTACCAACTCGGTATTAGGTTGATATACCTGAGGAATGGAAGGCCAGTTATAATGTACATTGCTAGAAACAATCTCAGGATGTTCCGTTTATAAGCCAACGTTTTTAAGAAAGTGGGAGATTCATAGGCAAGTCAAAGATTATCGTCATGACACTGGTCATTTGGAAGTGAGTGTACACTTGTTAGTCTTATTGAAGACATGAATTAAGAGTAAAAAGGAAACGGGAGAAAAGCAGCAACTTTTACTTACGATTAAAGAGGAAATACCTTTAAAAAAACACAACAGGCAGCCAAGAATTAAGAAACCTAATTTTCATTTTAAAATCTAACAGTAATTAAAAACACTTAATGTTTCGGCCAATCCAGAGGTTCCGGGTGTGACTCGTGTTCTTTCGTGTGAGTCACACCCGGAACGAAAATGTTTCTTGATTTGTGCGAAATCAAATCTGAGTTGAGCGCTGAGCTAATGAAGAATAGTAGAATACAAATATTCTGACATTGTAATAACAACATGAACTATTTAGCAGCCGTTGATGTTTCAATATTTAGCTTTTTGGTGTCAGACTGTCATACGCGGAACTCCTAGATTGGCCGTTTAAGTACTTAAAGCTTGTTTCAGTAGGGAATGCATTTGTTGTGAGGGCGCTAGTATCACCAAAACATTCGTGTTTACAGGGACAACTCGTTGTCGGAAGCAGTGTTTCCAACGCAAAACATGATCCGAACACTATATAAGACCTTTATGAAAGAAAGTGGAAGGGTAGATGAATATTAGTTTATTTTTTTATTAAAGAAAGGAATATACATTGTGCAAGAGACTATTTGTTGTATTTTATTGGGAGATGCATGGCGCAACGTACGTCAGACATTGGTCTCATTGGTCTTGGAAGGATAGTGAGAAGTTTATATCTAATGTAATATTGTGTCACACATTGTCCATTGTCGTTCATTTAAGGTAATTACACGATATTTCCAGAGATTAGAATGCCGTACTAGTAACCGAAATATGACGAGTTCGAATCCCGTTGAAGAGAGAGAGAGAAGAGAAAACACAAAGTATAATCACAAAAAAGTTGTCGTAGCTCGGTGGTAGAGTTTTGGTTTAGCGGTCGTAGTTTCAATCCGAGTGGCGGACAATACTGATAAAGGTGTGTGCAGGGTTTTTCTCAGTCACACCAGGAAAATGCCGGATGTCACTTTAAACTTAGGCCCTGACTGACATCTTCATGTAATATTTCCCTTCCCATATCCCAGCCTGAGTCTAAGATGCGTAAATACCGTACATTAAATCAATTCAATTGAACAAAGAATAACATACAAAAATTTACAGGATGAGGAAGTTATATTCACTTCCGAACCAGCGTAATCTCCTTAACACAAATACCATGAGAACTCGGAATGACCGAGAGGTTAGCACGCTCGCTTTCTATGCGCATGCTCACGGGTTCAATTCCTGCTGGAGTCCATTGAACGGAGTGTTTTGTACCTACTTTACCAAAAAACGACTTTCAGTCCTTTCAAGCTCGTTTAGGAAGTTAATAAAAAATCAATAAATTCTTTGAAAATTATGGCTGAGCAAATTCTCCTGAAATAACATAGTTCCCAAAACCTGCAACGTGTGTTCCCTTTATCAATAAATATATATTTTATTGCCACTGTGCGAAATAGGCCAGGACGGAGATATTGCTTTGATTACGGCGCTACTCTTGTATTCGTTTGATGGGAAGTGATTGAAAGAGTAAATCGGAACAGGATGGTTGATCTGAGATTTTAAGTCTTTTATTCTACCATCTGAGGAATATCGTCTATCTTACGAAAGAGTCCCAAGCATCACGAGAGCTACATGTTGTCCTTAGGGATTTCATCGGGAAAGGAATTGAATTGATATATGGATTTTAGATATATTAGGCTCGGAATGTCATCGGAACAAAATGTATATAAACAGTTATACACTCACACCAAATAAGTTGACTTGTAGGTGGGTAGGCGGATTCGAACCCTGCGGCCGATCATCCTGACTGAGTTTTTCCAAGGTTTCTCTCAGTTTCATCAGGCGAATACCAGGATAGACCCTTAAGGCCTTGTCCACTACCCTTCTAATTCTCCCCCATCTCAATCTCAGCCAGAGACAAAGATGCCTAACAGTCATAAGTAAACAGATAAAATGATTAATATCCCAATAATGTTCTTTGTTATTATTCTGCCAACGGTAGCGTGAATATGCGTACGATAAGACAGTGACATTTTGATGAACTCAATTGATCCGAACACTAACCTTTATTAACGTGAGTATTATACCCTGACCGCCACAGGGTGGGGGAGATATTGTTAGAAGGTAGTAGGGCGGGTTCTATTTGTAGGTACCATTCCGGCATTTCCCTGGTGTGACAGCGGAGAACCCTGGAAAAGTCAGAATGGGCGACTGCGGAGATCGTTTCCAGGACTTTCTGATTGCTAAACCAACGCTCTACTAACTGAGCTACGGTCGCTTGGTACAACCTACACTGGAGTTGTTCGTTCATGATAATGAATACCCAGTATTAAAAAAATGATATTATGTTCTTCTTTATTACGATGAATATCAACGAATTTCACGCTTATTTACGCATTTCTGTTCGCTGAATACGCAAGTACGCAAATACGCAAGATCTTAGCACTCCGACGTGCATGTTCATAGGCCCGCCAGCTAAGAAGCCTTGATCAGGGATTTGGCCAGACACCCTAATGGGGGATGTTACCGATCAAAATAGACAAACACATACCCCACCTTTAAAATTGTTCCTGTCAAAAATCGGTTTAAGTCCTTCAAAATTCTACTCGCTCCTCCTAAATTTGTTTCGACTTTACTCTGCCCCATAGCTAAAATCATGGCAATATACCTGGGATTGATGCATTTAATACGTCCTCTTGCTGAAAGGAAATGAGTTTGCGGAATAAAGAATATGGAAACTACTATGGATGAGAAAATATGTAATGTTAGCACAGTTACAATAAAATCAGTAGTGTTCATGCAGGTGTTAAGGATATTCGTTCTGGAATAAATCAAACGAGTTGTAGAAAGAATCGATCCTGAAATTGTTGAAGTCCGGAAGGAAACTTCAGACTCTTTTGAGATACTGACCCCAATTTTATTTCCTATGGCCACAATCGATAGAATCCGAGCAATTTTGACCTCACCAAGTTTCACTTTATACCCCCAAACTGAAACTCCTGGCGCATCCCTGGTTTACCCGAACCAGAGAATTACTGACGTGGAGTTGTTCTACCAACTGTTTACATTTAACACAAAAATCAAAAGGCAACCCTAGCCATACCACTACTTTATACCCATTTTTCACCTTGTTGTCATTTTGAGTGGTGCGTCTGTTCTATCTCTCATTTTCGTTACTCTCCGAAGCAATCGACCGCGAAAGGGGAGCATTCACAGTTCGTGGAAACAGATACCTCAACTCTCTTTTTACAATTAATTTCTCAATATTTTGGCCGAAAGAGTTACCATAATGTTCGTATTCCCTTTCAAATTATTATTATTATTATTATAGTTGCTGATCTTATCCATTCGTAGCTGGTTGATTAAGAAGGAGAATAGCAAAACGCTTCAGCCCTTGTATTCACTCGAAAGTTCTTCAGTTAGTACAACTGCATTCACTATTCGACTGGCGTGTCTGTTGTCTGTGTTCGCGTTTGTTGACATGTTAGTTCGCGGTTTGACCACCTGCGTTCGGAACTGAAAAGAGCTTTTAAACCGAAAACACCGAAAACAGAACCACCTCTGAGTCTTTCGAACATCCACAGCACCCTGACCATATACGGTATTGATGTTTCGTGCCGCTCCGCTGACTGGATGTCCCTGGTGAAATTCATACAGAATAACATGCCATAACTGGTTCTTCAAGACTGCCATGATCAAACACAAGCATCACTTCCAAAACGTAGAGTAGAGCATTTTCCTTCTACACACTGCTGTACAATCAGGTGCCCTCTATGACTCATGTATGGTACGCGCCGGTTACTTCACTAATCGCCTGTCAGATGGCGTCATTGCAGCTGCCATCTCACATACGACATTACTTATGGGATAAAGCGATTTGTTCTCGAGATATAAATTGCCTCTAATCTCTAGCACAGCTCCTGCAATGTGTATCATCAATGCTGGCTTGTCTAATCTCAACTAGACCTTTCCAATGCCAACTCAATCATCTTCCTAAACCTAGTAGTTCCTGTGTCAAAAGTTGTCCCCTATCTCTGGCCCCGCCCACTGCAAAACAGTCAGTAAAATCATAAAAAGACAGCCTTTTTGGTTGATTTAAAAGATGCGTCATCTTACACCCTTTACCCTACATTCATTTGCTACAGAAGGGATAGAGGTAGCCTTGAATTCAGCAGAATAACGTATCAGAGAAATTAAATTAAATTACAGACGGAAACAATGAATCTTAACCAAGACGAAAACGTGATGTGTTAGTTTATACTACTAGATATAATAGTACGTACAAGTATGCAGGTGGTAGTAGTAGGTATGTGAGTATGTAAACAGTGAGTGTATTGGCCTGTGTGTATTCAATAACATAATTTGACCAAAAATTATGCTATGAAATAAATAAAAGTAAAGAAAGGATCTTCTTGACAATTTCACCGGGATTCCCAACTACAGGCTACCCAAAGTGTACGAAAATGAACTCGATAGCTTCACATTTCAAATACCATTAACCGTAGAGCTGAGACGCCATGGTACTCTCAGAGACTTAAAACCTAATCTATGCAAAAATGGATTTTAGAGCATCGTGCAATGTGTGCGTAAAGGATTCCCGAAACTTCTCTCAAGTAAAGGGTGGGTCTAAATGAGCATAAATGCGCCGAATTTCCAGCAGGTGATAATCCGTTTGTGGTAAGTCAATATCTGCAAAATATTTCATATGACAAATGATTTTGGACCAGTATAAGTGTTTGCATTACATACAGGGGTAAGAATTACATACTTTCGGCGATTTGTATGTTTATTGATTATCAATGAGAGGGAACTTCATTTGAAAATTGGATGTCGGTGATTATGTATATAATCTTTAAAGATACGAAAAGTCGTTAAATACGTACGTTTAGATCAAATAAATTCTGAGAATCACCTAATCCCTTGCGCACCGGTTACACAATTTTGTAACATACAATTTTGGATAGAGCAAATTTGAAGTTTCTGACGAAGCCGTGCCGCCTAAGCTCTATGCTGTTAATAATATAGCAAATATCAAGCTAGAAAGTTCATTGTTCCACTCATTCAGCATCCTGTAGCTCAGAAACGCAATTAAATTTCCAAGCATCTGTACAAGTTTCGTTCGTCAGTGGAATTCTTTTACATCCTGTACAAGCGAAAAGCTTTCTTGTCAACCTCATACAGAAATACTGCTGTCATAACATACATAAAAAGGAAAATTGAGGGTCTTTTCTTAGGATAGGATCAGGGATGTTGAGATTGCTGTCGAGTTATCTTGGGTTCTAGAATCATAAGTTTTCATTGTTGAATATGTAAGATAGTGTAATGAATAATATATCCTTTCATCTCAAGAAAGTGGATGGGAAGACAACGTGATGTTCTCTGTCACATTACATTTGACTACTATAGCATGGAAGTTGCGCTACTGGTGGATTTGGTTCAGTTCATGAGTGACTTTACCACCATATACTACAAAAAGAAATGGTTCTCCACCCTCTATATTATCTGGTAATTAATTTGAGTAATTGCAAACAGCAACGTCATCTCGTAGTTCTGGCTCATTCATTAGCTTATTTGAAAGTTTTTAGTTTCCTCTTCCGTAGCAGCAAACTGAAAGAGCAAGTGAGCCTACATTTCAGCCAAGACTCAAACGTATCTATGCAATTTTAGGAAACAGTGTTATGAAGTTAAAACAAATTAATGCAGTAGCTCTTTCGTCCAAAAATAAATTAAAGTGTAGCCAGTGTACCTACGGGGAGCGAAAATATAATGAGGTTCAATGCTTTCTGAATGATCGTATAAACCTGCTTTTAGTATTTTACTGCTCTAAGCTGAGCCATTAAAATCACCATCACTAACGTTTTTTCCGGAAGCAGCAGATAAGCAAACAAAGTCTTGTGTATTCATCCAGATCATGCAGTTTACTTTTAATCTGAACGAACCATTTTTCTTATTAATGCTGTTAATGAATTGGATTGTTCTTCTTTCTCTTTCACTCTTTGCTCTCAAATAAATCGTCCATTGCGTCCCTCAATATCTCTGCGCTAACCAACGTCCTATCTAGTTTATTTTTCTTTTCTTCAGTGTCTCCAGTATTGCTAGTCCCTCACCTACTAATTTCACCACTTTCTGAATAAACACATTTTGTACCTAGCTGATTTTCTCTATTCCTCCCTATTTCCACATTTTAAACGCTTCCAATTTGCTTCCTTCACTTCTTCGTAGAGTACACGTTTTTTTTTTCATACAACACAACGATGTAAACAATAGATTTAATAAGTTAATTCTTTAACTTTATTTACATATCTAGAGAAGAAATTCTGCTTCATAGTGAATGACTTTCTCGCCACACCTATTCTTCTCACCTTGATTTATTTTTCACGTTTCATATCTTCACCTGGTACTTCCTAGATATTTGCATGTTACGATAATATTGCCTTGTATCAATCTCGAATAAAGAAAAACACATCTTTGTGACAAGGCTCATTATGTTGTCACAATAATAACAAAATCGAAACTAAAACGTACCACCTCCTTTTTGAGACAGCACTCTACAACTAAGTACATAAAATTATTTAAGCAAAAAAGAAAGGAGGACGGCTTTTACTTTTCACTAATCAGGGGCCAGTACTAATTAAAAGTTCACTTTTCTTCCTCTAGCGCTGACCTCTTCTGGGCCGAGAGTAACTGCAATTCACCTGTCAAATTTGATTACCCAAGAGATCAAAAACAACTTTTTACAGATTATACCGACTTAAACAAAAGAACTAAAGAACAGAAGTACAGAAGGACTGGTGTGCTCAAAATGTAATAGATAGGTTTATAGAGTTCGCTACCTTCTTATATATTAACAAATACGAAAAATAAATAAGTAAATAAGATATAACCTAAAAATATTAATATAAACATAAATAAAATAATATAAATACAATTAAATAAATAACTAGAAATTAACAATATCAAATAAACTACTACAAGAATTGTCGGTTATTGTCCTCATATCCTTGTGTTTTCCTTTTCCTTCCTTTTCTGAAATGTCCTCCCATTCTTGAATAATACCATGATTGATCAATAGCACTTGGGTAGTGCTTCTAGGTTCGTACTCAAACGCGCTACCGCCTGAGCCACAGCAACTTTAATTACCTAAATAACAAATTATTGCACTTTTAAGATATAATTCATAGGTAAATTATTATAACGACTCAACAACAAGAAAGTACTTTTTTTATTTTGGTCAGAGCCATTCGTAAGACATGTATTAACAAAACTGAATCGCCTGACCACCCACCCCAAATAAAAAAAATCCCTTTCGGCAGTCCTACAGGCTGAGGTAGATCTCAAAGTTTTTACTTTTTTTTTATTTTCAAAAATTCAAATCTCGCCTTATTTGAGCGCTATCGAGAAACTATTTATTGATTTGTAGATTATTCATCAAGAGATTCTCAACGAGACCCCACAAGACGTGGTATAAAATTTTTGAATTTCAACCCCCACTTGTACCCCCACAACCCCTGAATCGTTGGTGTCACCGTAAACTTCATAGGAAGTACTGTAATTTAAGCTGAAAAAGTTTTCCTCTAAACTCCATAGGGGCTGATATACAGTATATTGTTTTCAAAATTTCAACCCCCTCCCCCGACCACCCCCTTCGGTCGATTTTGCTCATTAACGAACTATTAAGCCTAGAAATAACATAATAAAATTTGGTTCAAATATCTTCAAAATTATGGTCACTAGCGTGTTAATATATATATCGTACCGATATGAATAGGCAGATTGTTCTTCGAAATCTTTCTAATAGAAAAAAATTTCGCAAAATGAAATGAGTAAAAAGTCTGCAAAACGCATTAAGGTTTTTATGACTATTTTCAGTGCTAAAGTTTTTTAAGATTTTAAAATTGTAACAGTGGTGCTATTTTTAAACAAAATATTTTCGCTGTTGATGTATTTCTTTTAATTGAACGCAGCTTTCAAGTTTGGGCAGTTTTCATGGCCTGAATAAAAACTTTTTGCTTGTGTCAAATCACCTGCAGTTAAGGGAGGGGCCGCGGTGACTCAGTGGTAAAGTGCCTTCCTCTGGCGCTTAGAGTCCTCGGTTCTCTGCGTGTTCACCCCTTGTGGGCTTTGTGTTGAAAAACACCGTGTACATGTTTTGGGGGCGGTTATACCGTTTTCCCCACTTTCGGAATTCCACCAATTCTCCCATCATCGTCCATATGGCGTGATCAAGTGTTTCCTAAAGGCCTTAAATAAAATTCAACTTAATTCAGAGATGGAGATCCCTTAAATCGTACCAAACCTACTACCAAATTTTCACTGTGAAAGTATGGTCATTGTAGCTTTTAGTTATTTGATAGTGTTCTGAATTTTAATGGATTCAGAATTGTGTTCCACAATCATAACTTCACCTAGCCTAGCGGTATTCGTTAACGTGTTTTCGAGAACGTTGTGTTGAACACGCACAATCGAGACAAGCATGCATACGATCTCAATAGAATCGACGGCACTTTTCAGTGTTGGAGGGTGAAAGTTAGTCTCATTATCCATTTTGCCTCTCTTTTTCATTCTTTTCTATCTTTTCATCTCACGGTCTTCGGCCCCAGGGTTGGTAGGTAATATGTCGGACGGCAAACACCCACGACTCCCGCAAACGGTTCCAACGATGAAACACACAGTTCAAAGACGATCTTCAAGAATAGACAGTACAGTAACTTCTTACTCTCGTACCCGCATGCCGGTTAAACCCATATACTATAATCAAAGTAACTTACCATCAAATAAGAAACAGCAGGTCCAAACGAACGATAGTGACAACAATTCTGAACAAATGACCATTGAAGACTCTACATCAGCATATAGTTCAACTATACATTCTTTCTTGCTAAGCAATTATGACTAGATTACAGAATGCCAAACAAATCATTATACCGCGCCAAACTATTGCTCAAATAACACCAACACGAAACGGAATGATCATCAAATCACCTGACACAAACTTAGCGATATCCATACGTAACAAATTCAATCTAGAAATCTTTGGTACATCTGCAAGCATGAATAGATTAAACGATCAACGCACTAAACAATCTCCTCCACCACGTAAACTACCACTTCTATCTACTGTTATCTACGGTGTTGATCCTTCGTAGACTAACCAGGAAATTATGCAGGTACTAAGACAGGAGGAATATAGCTTTACCTAAGTAATGCGCATCAAATGTTAAGCTGGACCCATCACATTACCAATGCTGAAGAGAAACATCCTATCCACATCAAACCCGTAACTTTTGATCAATGTTATCTATAATCACGGCTACGCTCAAAATTATCCATCGTTCACATATCCTACAAGAAATTCAAACTACAGCCAAAAAAGTATTTCAAGTTAAATTTCATCCCACGTACTCAGGTCGATATGTTTATTTCGTAGCTGCATCGTCCATAAGTCCAGACCAGTCAGAGACAACAAAAAACACGATTGAATATGGATATTGTAATATTATTCTTGAACATTAGCTTACTCAATACTCATATCGCTTGAAGCTTTATTGCTGGATGAAAAAGCAAAGACGTTTCTACTAAATGAAACACACCTATCATTATAAACATCCTGTAAACTGTATGGATGTACATTCATTTACAAGCCAAGCAATATTCCGGCTTTACGAGCTAATGGAGGAGAAGCGCGAGGGTTCAAACAATCCCTACCTCATTGCCTCAATTCTATTCCACAACTTACATTACGAGAGCATATCATTTCAACACTGTACTTAAGAAACTTATGTAACCTTAATCACTTTCTATCTTTGTCCAGATAATTCCATATCATTTCAATTTTCCGGTATATCTCCAATAAGTTCAAAACATTTATGATTATGGGAGCTATTAATATTCATAGTAGATCTCATAGGCAGAAAAAACATTTTACAAATTTTATCAGCAACAATACGAATGGCATACTACAACAATTACCCAAACCTACCAACCAGATTACACAAACCATCCCAGATATATTCTCTCCATTAACTTCATCCAACGCTCTCACATAAAAGTCCTGGATACTGTAGAAAGCGATCATGTACCCATCAAACTTACTGTACACCATCAACCATCCGAACAACCTGACCTACACCCACCAAGAACCATCACAAGATCGATATCACCGATTGGAACTAGTACATAAATTTTATTAACGACAAACTGCTAAACGTTCAGAAACTCACCAAGGAGGAAGAATTTTACCAGGCGCTACAAATAATCACCGAAATCATTCAGACAGCTTCAACAAAGAACATCCTAACATCTACATGAACGCTAAACAAGCCGAAATTACCACCGGAATACCTTGCACAGGTTAAACTCTCTATACAGATCTTCCGAGACTACATAAAAACTCGCAACCTGGCACCTTTGCTAGTTCATAGGAAACTAGTGATAAGTTCGTAATTACGTAACAGCATACAATCTTAGACAATCGGTAAAGACCTGTAACCAACTACGAGACACAGCGCATCCGACAAAATTCTGGAAACCGTTCAACCTCATCAGTGGAAAAAAGACAACATACTCATTACTTCGTGACAATAAACCGATTCAAACTGATCAGGTAAAAAGCTAATGCCTTCGCAAAGTATCTACAGGAAATCTTCACACCACAACAGAATATCGTCGCTAGGACACGTCCAATGAACAAACTCAACATTACATCATCAGAACTACAACCAAACTCAGATCATCGTCTCAGGGAAGTCAAGCCTCTCACCGCACGGGTCACCATCAAAGAAATAGTGAACACCACCACTCGAAAGAAATACCGCTCCAGGGAAGGACGCTATCACATATTGATATATACAAGAATGACCTCTTCGTCTACTCCAACTTATAGCAGTTAAACACAACTTCATATTGCGATCAGGATACATACTATCATAGTGGAAAACCTATAAAACCCTAATGTTTCTCAAACCCGGTAAACAAAGTTCCTACCGACCCTACCAACTCACTTCCACCCTGAGCAAATTCCTCGAATGAATTGTAGTAAAAGTCCTATATATCCACCTACGAAACCTTTCACCGACACTATCCAGGACCAACTACTTCGTCTTTCCACTTATATCACCAATCATTAGAATACATGTAAATCGTCCTGCCTCGTGCAACAAACTTTCGGGAAAGTACGGAACGTAGGACTCATCTGGAAACTACTTAACTTTCATCTACCAATAGCATATAGCATATTTACAACTTCCTTACCGAACGTCTAGCATACATCACCATTAATCATACTAGTTCCTTTCCCATATTTTTAAATACACGAGTTCCACGAAGATCAGCGATCTTTCCATTGCTCTACATACTGTACTCCACAGACCTTCCACCTTTATACGCATCTCTTCATCTTTATCAAAATGAAGACGACACAGAGTTTTTTCCCACGGCTTAAACAATTCAGCAAATCAACTGTACAATGCAAGCAGCAATGGACACATTCATCAACTGGTGCTCTACTTGGAAACTAACAATCAATGCAGCTAAAATGCAAGCAATAGTCTTCTTACCACCAAAAACGTTCCCGTGTTCAACGAAATCATTCCCAACTTCATCTTATTATACAACAAACTCAAATCAAACCTTCACACACTGTCAAATACCTAGACATCACTTTTGATTATCATCTAACATGGAAACCACATCTAAAAGAGATCACCAAGGAAGTCTACAACCGCCTAAATCTTCTTAAAAGGCTTACAGGCAAACCATGGAGTTTATCACCAACCACTATCATCGATACGTACAAAGCATATCTAAGACCTGTCTTATAGACACCCAACTTAGCTTGCAGCATCATCATGATTCTATAATAAGCTCAAAATTCCTGAACGACACGCAATCCTAATTACTTACCGAATCGAACTTCCCAGCCTAACAGCAGACCTCTACGCACGAGTCACTATACCCAATATCCTGTTTCATTTAGAAACCTTACGCACCAGGTACATCACAAGTCGTTATGAAGATAACCCACTAATGTTAGACACGATATACGATAACGCCATGTACCATAACCATCCTTGCCTGCAAATAATCGACAATTCTCCACCACTTATTCTCAGTACCTACCTTTCCTCTCTCTCCCCAAATTATCACCACATCACTCGCCGCTCGACACCCGCCTCATTGCATACTTCCATCATGCGCACAGTAATCCATTAAATACTTACAGGGCTCACTTTGTCTCCCATTAGTGTCCCATGTCGATCCGGGAGTAGAGGATAACATTCATTCGTCTACAGTAACTTCCCTTAATGTTGTGATTGTGGCGTGCAAGCACTTTCTGAATTCATGATTTTTATCATTTACTAGTATCTTATTTATATTTTAAGTTTCTCATACATCCACCTAAGATGAAAATTTTAGCGATCATAATTTTGTAAATACGAGGTTTATTTTTTAAGTAAGGTCCGATTGTCAATAGAATCAAAACTAGTAAAGATAATGCCATGTTTGTTTAAAAATGTATCATAGCGTTTGACAAGATTTTCTATGCCAACCTGAGAGATATCACCCACCTGTGAGCTAAGCCATTATTCAACCGTTGTTTTTACTTCGTCAGTGTGAAACCACTGACCGGCGAGAAACTGCTTCAGGAAATTTCAGTGACAACGTGGACATTGTGAAACGCCGGTTTTCATGGTTTTTGCGTCAACTGCACGCACCAACTCTAAGTTTGGCCCAATCGCGGTTCATCAAGAATATTGTATCGCCCGTCCTTGAAAGATCACATCTATTTACGCATCTTCCTATCACTCATTGCATTCGGACTGTATATCTAGCGATGAATTTCCACTGCTGACACGTTCCTTGCTGTCACAAATCGAATAAAAAAATTCGGTCACATGCGGGTGATTTCTACGATGTCGGCATACAAAAATTTGTCGAACTCTATTATAAATATTTAAACACATATGGTAACTATGTACAAAAATAGTTTAATGAGTACAGAGAAAAATAACCAAAATTTTGTTTCTATTGACAATCGGACCTTACTTAAAACAATCCCTCGTAATAAATAATAAAGAGTTCATTAAGGCCTCCTAGACCAACTCCAATTCATCCATCACGCCTTATCTTCTAAGGTTTTTCCCATAGAAAAGGACTTAATCCTTTAAGTGGGTGTAGTTCTAATAACAAAAACATAAAAATTGTCTAGTAAGTATTATCCCCAGACGGGAAGATCTGCTTGACAACCATAATGTTAACGGGATGTAAGGACGTCAAGCAGCGACGAGCGAATTCCTTACACTAACATCATGTAAGCTGTGGAGAGTATAAATCATCATCATTTAATATACTGTGGGCAGGCCGTTACAAGGACCTTAGTATCGAATGTAATCAAAAATTTATATTTACTCCTCACATTGAATACGTAAAATCTAAAGCACTGAGACTTCTTGTGATTTTATACAGGTTTACAGGTATGTAAGATTTCGGAGCTATTGGATCGTATTTTGCCACTTGGGAACTTGAACGGAGTGTGGTTTGGATTATCTAAATAAGTATCGTCCCAGTAATGACTTAATGGAAGGTAAAAGAGGAAAAGAGAGAGAGAGAGACAACCGTTCTCTACATGGCATGAATATCCACCTTAAAAGCAAATACTTCTTTTGATCTATTATTGAAAATAAATTTCGCGTTCCCATGAGGATAAAAGAGTTTAACTCTGACAAGAACTTCCTTTAGAACATGCACTGCCGCTTTCTCCTTTAGCTAAGAGCTTATCCATTAACCAAGGTTTTCACACTTGAGGCACTGCTGAGTAGGACTCTCTAGCACTCAGTTACGCTGTTGTTTTGTTCCCTGTTCGAACTTTTTTGTCTTTTATCCCCGGTCTAAAAAGACAAAAAAGACTATTACACGTGCATTCGCTTTCCCATTAACTGCGTAATTGTATTACCTGGATTTTGGGCGACTAAAGTGAAGAACAAATTAATGTCCCTGTCTAAGAATGTGGGTATCTTTATATACACTTTCGTTTCTTCTCATTTTCACACTAAAATATATTTGGTTTCTTTACTTTCATAAAGCGTTCCTCTTCTTTCTTTCTTTCATCCCTTCTTTCTTTCTCTGGTTTTGCATCTTACTATGTATTTTTCTTTATATTTATGTATATCATCTTTTCTTTAGGTCTTTCATTCTTTCTATCTTTTTAACGCGTTTACGAAAGATTTTTAAAATTTGAAAATATATGCCTTAGGCATACGGTGGCCAATAGAAAGCGCTTGTGTAAAATACATCCAAGTGCTTTCTGAAACCCTGTTGAAAGTGTATCACATCTTGCTGTGGTATTTAAATTACACATCCATAGCCCTGCAATTACTTTGTGGTGTTAATTGCATTGAAGAAAAATCATTCCCGGAGAGTGAAGAAAAAACATTCATTGGTGTTGATATATTGTTGTAGCCTCAGTCTGTTAATAGGGTGTAACTCTCATGGAGAATGCTTTTACATCATGTAAATGGATTTAGAAAGTTATAATAATTTGAATTTATTTTAATGCCTTTAGGTAACTATGGTTCAGGCCGTATGGATGATGATGGACTGAATTGTTAGAACGAAGAAAGTGACAAGAAACGAGAGGAACCTGTTACGAGTAGCATAATTATGATGCTACATGAGGCTTAGGTTAGCCTTAGTTAGTACAAGGATAATACAAGTCGGATCTATGATGTTTAAAGTTAATCTGTATTAGTTTAGTTTGGGTGCAAATAATATTGTTAATCCTTTTTACGTAATTTATGTATATTAGGTTGTAAAAATCGGAAACTGTTTACCTTTTTAAGCTAACCTAAGCAAATTTAAGCGAACGCTACGTAACTCAATGGTGGAATAAAGATTACTGACAGTAACGCAACTATTGCGTTGTAACAACGTAAACTAATGTGGGAAAACTTAATTTACGCAAATTAATGTGGTATAACCTAGTAGTATGTAACAACGAGAATGGAAACAAGAGTTTTACCTGATATGTTAACTATCGTAGGATTGAGTCAACATGGATAAACTTGCGACATTCTTTATGCAGTTGTTATAGTGGCATATTTATTTCTTATTACTATTTCAACTTTGATCAGAAAAGATGGCAAGCGAAGTTATACGTAATTTGAATGCAAAGCACATTATATATTTATGTTTATAAAGAAAGCTAGTTTATAATAATTGCTATTAATTATTTGTCAACAATAATTTTGCTACGAAGTTATATCATGAAAACTATATGTGATAATCTTACTGTATGGATGTGAACAGCTGATCTGTTTTGCCTACCAAAGTATGTAAAAGGTTGATGTGGGAAACGCTAGACGGATTCACGACTTATATTGAATAAAGGTTCTGACGTAATTCGTATACCTAGTTTTTATTCTGCGGCCAAACATTAATTTGCCAGAGTGCAACACTTGTATTTAGTCTGGAAGCGAGGCTTGAAGCCCGAACTCTCGGAG
>JAGDQP010023944.1:0-24379 GCA_022664845.1 Lepisma saccharinum | reverse complement strand
AAAACAATTTAATTAGGGTAGGACCTCTACGCATTATTACGTGCGTTTGGTTGGAGAGTGTCCCGAACTAACGAAACATAAACAACGCAACAATCAATAGATGCAGTATTAGCGTTGTTCATAATGACTTCTGGCAGGAGGGAATTGCTAGTGGTTTTGTTCAAACTAGTTCCAGGGTGCAGATGGTGATGTTAAATCCCAGCTCTAGCTGAAATGTGTGTCCAGATGGGACTGGCTCTTCATTCCCATAACCGTCTGTTCTAGTGTTTTACCCTCAATAAAGTCGAAATCTTATTGCAAGCGGAAAAATTTTATATATGTCAGTGTGTCTCCAAGCTGCTCATTGAGTTCTCTGTGGTTATGGAGGTATCTGTCGGGTTTTGTGCCAAATCGAATCATTAATGTCGTACCTAAAATAGTCTTAAAAACCATTAATAGTAGAATATTAGATGAAAGAGCTGTAAAATGAGCAGTGGACTCTAAATGGAATGCTCTTTGGATGCACCTGCGCCCATTGTTTCTTCTGCAGGAAAAGCAGATTATATTCACGCAATGAAGTAAAATTAACCACATATTCACATCTTTTTCTTTAGTTGTGTCAATTTTGATTTCTTGAAAGGTTCTTCCTCGCCTCTACTTTGTGAATGGCTCTAAATATGCTATGCATTTAATTTCGTAACGAGTCTTTCAATGATAGCACACTAGGTTTTAACTTCATGTACGGAATCGTTGGTTCCAAACAATAATGCTGAAGTCAAACGAATAGACTCAAAAGGAGTCGTTAAATATATTTTTCTATTCTTCAAGATATCACTCTAGAATGACAGACTAGTAGATTATTATATAGATGTACATTGGTAGAGAAACTGATGAACCATATCTTTTGAGATGATAAAGATGAAATTATTATATAGACGCTAATAGTACTGTGGGCTACTCCCGTTCCAAGATACGTATTATTTGTTGCAGAGAGAATTAGCATTTTACCCTACCAGGTGTATAAGTTTAAATCCTCTGTTTTGTAGTGAGCAAAACACATGGTGTGTTCATAGAAAGCACAAAGCAAGTTATTCAAAGTACTTTCCCTCGCTAGCTACACATTTTGCCCACCTCTCGGGCAATTTGTGGATGCTACGCCAAAAAAAAAGCCCTGCTTTTTCGAGGCAAACCACTCATCAAGCCATTTTCGGACATCTGCATACGAATCGAAGTGCTGCTCAGCGAGGGCGTGGCCCATCGACGCAAACAGATGGTAGTCTGTAGGGGCCAGGTCTGGTAAATAAGCAGGATGGGGTAGCACCTCCCACTTAAGCGTCTCCAAGTAGTTTTGGACCACTTTTGACGTGTGCGATGGGGCGTTGTCGTGGAGGAATATAACCTTGTCATGTCTTTGTTGATACTCCGGCCTTTTTTTCACACAGAGCACGGTGCATGTTGGTCAGTTGTTGGTGGTAGCGGTGGGCATTGACAGTTTGACCCGGTTGCAACAGCTCAAAGTAGACGATACCCTGTTGATCCCACCAAACACACAGCATCGTCTTCCGTCCGAAGCGATTTGGTCTCGAGGAAGATGTTGATGGTTGGCTGGGATCAATCCACGATTTCTGGCGTTTCGGATTCGCGAAATATATCCACTTTTCATCGCCCGTCACAATCCGATGCAGGAACGACTTTCTTCTTTGTCTGGCGAGCAACATTTCGCATATGTGTTGGCGTCTCTCCAGCTGCCGATCGGTCAATTCATGCAGCACCCATTTTCCGATCTTCTGAACCTTTCCCATGGCACGTAGACGCATGGAAATGGCTGCTTGTGTAACACCCAATTGCTCGGCAAGCATTTGTTGCGATTGGGTATCGTCCTCGTCCAACAGCGCCTGCAATTGATGGTCCTCAAACGTCCTTGGCCTATTTTCACGCTTCTTGTCACTCAGGTCAACATTGCCGTCTTTGAACCGACGAAACCAATCTCGGCACGTTGTTTCCGATAAAGCACTGTCACCATAGGCCTCCACATGCATTCAATGCGCGTCGGCAGCCGATTTCTTCAAATGGAAGCAGAAAAGCAGAGCTTCCCGCATATTCTCTTTTTCTGGCACAAAACTCATCCACACAATAGGTCTGGCATGCCCATGGTAGCTTCATACTCTCACGAACGCCATCTATAGACAAACAGCGGATTTAAGCTTATACATCTGGTATAGACTACAATATTTTGAAAATAAATTTGTATAGTTTTCTGTATTTATAGTTCCATACAAACTTTCAAGGAATGTAGTCTCTTACTCATTTACGAATCTTTTAAAAGTAAATTAAATTAAATTTTCAAAATTGTCACATTGTTATATAGCCCCCAATTTTGAGAAACTTTGGTACATCTTTGTACTATATTAAGGTTACATTGCATCAACTTATACACTTTACTTTCTTCGTGGATGTTTCGATGGTGAAGGCAGTGGAACTCGCCTTATTTCAAGATACCATCAAGCCATTCACCTTATATGATCAGAAAAATCACATCAGCCAGGATGGAATATTTGAAACCTGTTCCTGCAGACTATAAGGTACATACTATGAGACACGTCATTGCCCATGTATTCATATACAAAATAATCAGAACCTTTTAAGAGCTTGTTTTTTTTTTTTTTTTTTTTTGTGAACCTAATAAAATAATTAGAACATAATAGAAATAACGATTTCGTTCAAAATATAGCCCTTAATAGTTATGGATTCTTCATGGATTTCTTGTTATTCATTTGTTTCTATATGGACTGCGTACAAAATGCACATGAAGATAGATAAATGTAATTAAATGATGTATTTATCACTTTTGAAATTTCCGACACTTAAACATTTTGTAAACGTTGCTAGGATTCTCCAGTAATGCTCCGCAGAATTTTGAGTATTTTTCATGTCGTTTCATTGAAATCTAGGAGAACCCAGAGACATTTCGCATGTTGAGGTGGATATTTGCAGGTTAGGTTAGGTAAGGTCAAGTTCGCGCAAACAAATAGAAATGTATTTTGAAAGAAAGAAAGGAAAGTGTAATAATACATAACCGAACCTGACCTTAGCTAATCTACCCTAAGCCATGGTCACTTATCTAGGATAATCTACGGAAAACGCAAGAAAGCAATTATTAATAATAAATATGACGAGATAGAAATATATTTTGAAAGAGGAAATAATCGCACTTGCCGAGATTTGAGCCCAGTTCCTTTCACTCAACAAGCCGATGACTTAACCAATTATCCAAGGTCGCAATTTGCAAATTCTATTTCGAAATTCTATTTACGCTACACATATGTGATGTAAAAATGCTACGAAATGTCATTCGCGCATGCAATGATATATTCCCAGAATTTTCAGTGTATATGCCAAGCTTATGAATATTTAAACGGAGATTATGTTTCCATTATATATAGGGAAGGAATAAGTTAATTCCTACAAAAACAAGAGAGAACACAAAATACTTTAATTATATTCTAGTGAGACAATAACAACGAAGTTACATTAATTTGTTGCATTGAGGGAATGAGATACAAAATCGTTGCGACTTTTGGACAACTACAAAGTATCTATATCAGTTCAAATTCAGTTACAATTTATTATGTCGAATTGTCGACTCTGATACAATTGACATTAACGAATAGAAACGTTCAAGGCAATCTTTGTATCATAGAACTCGAAATATGTTAAGGTCTAAGGTATCTTTGCATAAAATATGACAGTTTTTGTCACATATAATACGGGTTATATATAAAATGTTACCTCTTACTTCTTTCTGTTCGTTATCTTTCACTTGTATCCCTTGGCTTCTGGAGTCAACATATAAGTCTTACTTGTTCCACCCTTTATAAATCTATTCACTTTAGTATCTTTGGGCTTACTCCATATATCAAAAAGTCAAACTACTACCTTGCTTTTGCAAACACAAGTCAAATCTAATATTACTCAAGTCTTGCACAAAATATCTGCTCAATTTTACTGCATGCATTGTGCACATTTCTACACAAGTATTATTGTAGTGAAAAGAAAGCAATAAAATTTTGATTCACAACCTTTAGTTATATCTTCTTCCTCTTCGCAACATTTATTTCCGGATCAAGTGGAACCCAAAGTATTTGACCGTAGTAATCTCACCGGAACAGGTAAATTAATTAAATAAATAAACGAAACAAAAGTAATTTGTATACGCATCTTAGCAGAAGGTATACGCTAATGTGTAAGTTTAATCAGAGGATATTCGGCGTAACTCGCTGACATTAGCGAGTTTAATGGTTGATTTAACAACAATTTCTTATGGTCTGTGTAGCTAAGTGGTCAGTGTGTGAGACTCTAATTCTCGAAGTTCTTGGTTCGATTCTCTGCCTGGATTTCAAATTATTTTCTTCAAGTAATTAACTACTGTAAGTAATGTTCGCGATTGCTACTGAAAGATATTTATCTCATAAAAGGAGTAAAACGAAAGAGAGAGAGAGATAGAGAGGGGACAGTGGGGAAAGACGCAGAATGTGTATCGTGAAGCGTTAAAATTTCATTTCCTTCCACTATTTTTCTTTACCCATTTATTTTCTTTCTTCCCTCTTTTTTAGCTCCTTCCCCGTCTTCTTCCATGCTTTCTCGCTCTCTCGCTTTCGCTCTCTTTTCTCCCCCCCCCTCTCTGTGTTATAACAAGACATGTTTTGTTCGAATGCAAAACGACGGTTCCTGCATGATGTCTCTATTATTATTTTCCTTCAATTTCAATTAATTCCTATATCTTAGAACTTCATGTGCAATTTCTTCCTACCTATCTCGTGGTCTTTTAAATGATGCTGGAAGACTCACCCTTCTTCCTCCAAATGGAGGAATAACCTGGCATGTCATGTTTTGGCGCATATTTGTATTGTCATGTTGGTTGTCTAACTATTAGGCGGACAGTGAAACAATTCTCCTGGAGGAAAGAACTATTATTTCTTATAACTCCAACCTCCATTTATTTTTGTAATTGGCTTTACATGTCTGTCTAGTGTACACGCTCTTATAAATCAAAGTACAGATTATTATTTCTCTCCTGAGGTCCGCACAGAAAGAAGATCAAGTGAACATAGAAACCTTATAATTTTAATGTATGCCTTCAATCCTTCAGAGGAAGTTATGAATAGTGACACTATTCTTTTAATTAATTTATTTGATGTTGACGATTGTTTTCCTCTTTAACTCACCTGTTTCATTAGAAAGACACAAATGCAATTGTATTGATTTTTTTTTTCAGGGTATTAATAAAACAGAGGGGATAGTAAGGAGTGCATTCAAGAGGATGAACATAATATAACAATACTTCCAAATTCTTCCTAAAACTTATTTTCTCATTATTTTAGTAGGATTGTGAATTCTTCTAGTTAGTGTTCATAGAGAAAGTCAACAAAGCAATTTCTCTAGAGCTGATTTATAGAAAAGAATTCTAAATGAAGCATTAGAACTTTCTGTATCAGAAATTTTTCTCCTGAGGAATGGGAAAAGTTTCTACGTGCAACATTTCTGTGCTACACAATATTTCAATATTAAAGCACGTTAGAAAAATATATCTGTGGAAGAAACAGAAAATAAAATATTGGTCTTGTCATGAATTTTAAATTGTAATTATTTTTATATTGTTATTACTAGCTTCCACAGTATTTGGATTTTCGATAATAATAAAGAAATACTTCATGCTTTTCCACAACGGAATGATGTGGTTATTCCGTATCAAGAATACTGCCAGAGGCTTAGACCAATATATCCGTGCCGCACTGAATGGAATTGAGTCGATGAGCCGCACCGTGTCGTTGCTTGCTGTGTTGAGAGTGTGGGGTGCTCAGTTTAGTTGGGGGTTCAGTACTGCCAGACCGTTTGGCGGCTCAGGTGGTTGCGAGTCGACCTCGTTGAACAGGGATTGCCTGGCTCAGTCTCACGCGCCCGTCTTCGTCACAGATGGAGCCGAAGTTTTGAGGTATTTTCTGTCCTCAAACTAGTGAAAGCTGTGCGGGGATTCGTGGTTATGAGTCTACGTTTTCAGTTTCACTCTGTTGGAGTTTGCGTACTTAACAAGAAGACACAGAAAACAAGTGAAATACTTGATGTGCTTCGCTCTTCTCTCAAATTTCAGCACATGTAGAGTGCACCGTTGTAACTTGTAAGTTGACTAAAATCAAAAGTGAAAGATAGAAAAAGAAACTAGTGTCTTTTTGTTGTGTTGTGTGGTGTAAAGTACTGCTAAACAACACATGTTTCTCATAGGGAGAAAGAAAGGTTAGTATTTTTTACATGAAATTTCCCGTTCTTTTCTTTTAAAAGTTACTTGAACAACACACATAAAAATATTGATGTGTACAGTAGCAGAATTATTATACAAGCATATATAATAAAATCAAATATCGCTTTTCGCTTCCTATTACAGTTCCATAATAAAAATTTATGGTCGATAAGTTGTGTGCTTAGTGGGTGTAAAATGTAATAAAAGCGACTAACGTTAGTACTACAACTTTACTCACTTCTAAAACACATCAAGTTCTTTATAAGAAGTACAGAATTATTTTAGAGAATTAAGATTGTATTCCCTACCTTCAATGCATTTTGAGAAAAGAACTAAATCCAGTGCTAGGATTCATAGTTTTTAGATACAGAAGACAGTATAAATACTTTTCAATCTCAGTTGAAACAACAAGGTAAGAAAATGAGGAAAACAAAACACGCACTATTTCGTGTTTTTTTTTTTTTTTTTTGTACGTTTTTACATTTGATTACTTTCATCTGTTTTTATTGAATACCTACAAATTTTGAATTTGAATTTATTTTAAGGCCTTTAGGCAACTTTTTGCTCAGGGCGAATGGATGATGATTGGATGAATTGGTGAAATGAAGAAAGTAAGAAGAAATGGTAGAACCCCGAGAAAACCTACATGGCATGAGCTGGGATCGAACTGACGATCCCAAGCACGAGAGGTGAGCGCTCGGTACCACTGAGCCACCGAAGCCCACAATATGTACGAGTTTTATGGTAAAGAATTACAAGAGAATGCATTTATGGACGACAGTGGTTTTGAATTTACATTATAATAATATGCTTGCTGATCATATGGTTTTAATTAAGAGTATAAAATTAAGTTCGATGTAATATCGCGAAAAGAGTGGTTATAGTCTTTACAAGTAATGTTAAAAGTGGTTATGTTTGACAAAGCTTTACTTTTTGGACTTCTTAATTCCGGTGTATTAAGACATAATTTAGTCTTGTTGATTTGAACTGTATTTATAGCCCTGGACATCATCTACCCGGATAATCAGAAAGTATCCTAAAGAAGCCTGTCAAGGTTTAGATTGAAGGTACTATTCCGGTATTAGCCTAGTATGACAGAAAAAAAATCTTGAATAACCTAAGTCAAGATATGTCGCCGCTGGATTCGAACCTACGATGAAAAGCTAACACTTTAGTAACTGAGATAAAGCCGCTTGACCAAAAAGCTTAATCTTGTCTACATAATTTGGTTACTATGCCGATTTAAGGGGAAGGAAATTTGTTAAGTAGCAACGACTGCGATAGAATTGAGATTGCTGGAATCAAGAGTTGCCAATAATAGAAGAGGATGCATGGCATGAGCCTTAGATGCCTGGAAACGATAAATCAAAATCAAAATAAGAGACACTGAATTCAATCTTTTTCTTCACAGCCATATTAAATCCACTACTGGATGAGGCCTCTCCCGGAGGGAGCAGTTGGTCTACTGCTCACACGCTGATTAGACGTGTTGAGAGAGGAAAGCCGAAGCTCTTAACTGAGATCGCCACTGTCTTTTATTCACAGCAGCTTCCCCATTTTATCACGATGCCGGGTAGGCACCGTTCCAAACCCTCTTGCTTGGAAAATCATCCCTTGGCAGAGCCGGCAATCGAACCCGGGACCCCACGATCACTAGTAAGGGACGGAGACCACTAGACCAGCGTGTCGGTCCTGAATTCGGTAAAAGTTACTTCATATTTGTCAAACTGAAGAGCCAGTTTTACAGATTTCTATTTAACTGTGACTTCAGATTTCGCATCCTCTACCACCAAAAGAATAGTGTGAAATATATTTTTTTCCTTAATTCTAATATTTTTCCTTAATAATTCTAATAAATCTTAACAAGATTAACATAAATCAGACACTATTTTTTAACACTTCATCAGCTACTGAAAGCAATATACACCATTAAATGTATATTGTTAGCACCTTATCGAATCAATAAACAAAAATAAGTAAACAACTTCTCCAAATATTAACCTCTAATCATCTTAATTTTCCATAGAATGTTCCTAATTCTTCAAATTATTTTGATGTGAGTTATAAATTTATGCTTAGTTTAGCACCCGTTCGAACCCACGGCCCACCATCCAAATTGCGGTTTTCCCGGTTAGCCCTTAGTTTCCCCTGACAAATTCTGGAATATTACCTTAAGTAAGGCCCTGGTCTCTGCCTTTCCCATTCTATCCCGTACTTTGACCCGGCCTGAGTTAGAAATGCTTAAAGGCCATAAAAATTCAAATTCATGCGAAAGTGACGTATTTCATCGTAACTTCTTCGTGGGGTAATGTGTTTTTTCTGAACATATAATAAATTAAGAAGTCGCAATCCCACTATTCATCTTGAAATGTTAGTCTTGTTTTGTACCAGGGATTACATGAAAAGTTCACCATCTCAGTTTCAGTGACTACAGTGTAGTTAAAATCTTGGATGCACTGTAGTAAGATTGTTAATACGTCATTTCAACCTTTTTTGAAGACTCTTTTCTTCAAGTGATTTGAATTCGGTTACATTTCAGATTAGATACATTTTATCTCATAAAGTTGCCACTTTGACATTTCGTTATTATATAGAAAGCTACGCCTAATTTTCATAGGCTATGCGGTTAAAAGTTATCAATTGAAAGGTATAGAAAATGAAAGTAATCATTGACTTCAGTAATTTGATTGCTGATCTATCTATATATCATTTCACCTTCGCTGTGTTATTGGTCATTTTGCATCTTTTTGACTGTTTCTTACCGTATTTAGATCACAGGCGTAGCGGACCGGAATGCATTTGTTATAAAAAAAGACAACATCAGTAAGGAACTATTTGTACATATTTGACACACTTGGAGATACTTACTTTTCCCTTGAAGAAACAATATTGAATTACTCCTAAAAGACCTAACTACTTAATAATTATGGGAGGACTTGCTGATATAAGACACTGAAATAAGAACTGACATTTTACTATTTTAGTTTACTACTTTCATAGCTAATAATCTTTCCATTTGTCGATCGAAATTTAGTGATTTTTGAGCAATACCTGTATATCTGATAATCATGACCTGATAAACACATACATTTTCTAATAATCACTGAAGAAGTCTCTGCCTTCACTATATTGCGTAGGAAAAGAAACGTCTTTAATACTGTCAATAACACTAGCACTTTCTTCGTTTTCTTTTATTTTTTTATTACACACAAATATACTAATGTTCGTGAATGTTGTAAAGTTCATTGGAGAAACGCGAAAGTTCTGGTTATATGAAGTTCAACAATAAACTTAGATAAAATCGACTATAATCACTTTCTAAAACACAAGCGTAACAAGTAAGTTAACTGTTCGTGTTTGATGTTAGCTGGTTGACGAAAAGGCCAAGACTGCGCTCAAGATACTAAGTTCTATATGGTTTTATTGATTTCTAATTTTGAGATAACACATTCATTTCACGTGATTTCTTTCTTTCAAAACTATGATGGAAACAGGACGGGAATATTACTTCAAACAAGGAAGGGTATATTTTGGGAATTGTTCTTATGTTTCTTTCTCATACAGTTTGTTTTTCAAATTACACACATACCAATGTTCACTTGTTGTTCCTTCTAAAACAATCTTCGATCACGCATTTAAAATACTTTCGTGCCTAATTATTAGTTGATAGATTTTTTATTTCACTTTGGTTGATGTGATTTTCTCATATAGAGGAAAGGGAAGAAGTTTTTGATTTGTTTCATTTTATGTGTTGCTGTGACCTCCAGGTGAGAAAGGTCTTGTTTGACCATTTCGCTTTGGGAAAATGTTATCATTTTAACCTTGGGGGGACACGTTTTACGAAACGTTCTTATGTTATTTTATTTGTTTCTCGTTGTCGTTTTCTGTTTGTCGAGAATCATAGTGAATATTGATTCCCGTCGTTTGTTGGAAATCTTTCTGATGTAATTCTTAAAGACATGTTTTTTTCTTTGCAAATAACGTCACTTGTTTTCAAATGGCATTGTTCATAATTTGTGTATCCATTAAAGGGCAGAATTTACCTTTAATTTCGATACAATACTTTTATAATTTTACCTGTTATAGTATTTTACTCTCCTCACTCCAAATTCCTCCGACAAACTACTGACCGAAACATTAGGTCATAAACTGGATAGATTATAGGCTAGAAAAATGTAAAAACATTATTAAAATATGTACATAACATAGTCGGATATATTTGGAATTACATTATAATGTCACGCAAGTTACATTTCATCTGTGTATAATACTTCACAAAGTTCGTTCTGGTCTAGGCCTGGGCTCCATGTTTTGTAACGGAAGTACGTCTGTATTCCAGAGAAGTTAAGAAGCACTTATATGAAAATAAATCAGATATGATATGTAGAACCTAATTCTTTGTGTATGATATAATAAAAGTGAAAAACACTAATATTTGATATATAGTATCAAAAATAAAAGCACTCTTATATTGAATAAATATGAGATCATTATTATATGCGATTATAATAATGAAGTCGCTGGTGGACGTCCTTGCTGAAGGGTCTTTAAGGGAAATAGTAACACAAACACTGGGGTGTTGTCACTTGGAGTGCCACTGAAGAGAGGGATTTGCACTGGGGATGGAAACTTATGGAGAAAACTGCTCGGGGAATACGGCGGTTCAAAAAATGGTGTCCATATGGATGTTCACTGGAAGGGGCAACACTGGAACACTAAGTCAGTATAGTGGGTGTCCTTTGAGAGATGATCACAGGTACTGTAGTTCCGGGCAAGTCCTATGTTGCACTTTGGTGGCGGTACTTATAGGGTATATGCACTAACTGGAATCATGTCCATGTTGCGAAGAGGGTATCCATGGTAGCTTGTGAAGCACTGCATACTTGTAGAAGTTCATTTCGTTATAACACCCTGAAGTGAAGTATTTCTTACTTGTATGGCATTTGGAAACTTACACTCTAGATCTACTTTTTATACTTAAATATACATATCATAAAATTCTAGGGATATTAACTGAGAAAAGGAAGGCATATTCATGGGAGTATCTGAACTACTGGAAGACATACTTTCTAAAGAATGACTTATCTCTGGAGGATTCAGTTCTATAGTAGTCGACTTAGTAAGCGTTGTTGGCGGTAAGTTGGGTGACTTAACTAAAATACTGGGTGCCTGCGTTTGACTGACCCTACTGGAGGTTGGCTTGTTACGCTGAAGCTTATTTGAGGAGTAATATACGATCCAGCCAAGTAAAATAAGTACTATGTACACAAGATTGACTCCAATGATGAGGTACATGTTCAGGCACTGATAATTCCTTAAAGTACAGAGTGCTAAAGGGTAACTCACTTCAACAAAGTTTGTGTCTCTAAAAGATTTATCTTAGAATAGGTCTAGTTGATTGACTGATAGAGATAAAAAAAGTGCGGGGAAAATATCTGGAGAATCGCAAAATATAAAATAAACGAGCGATGAAATAGAGAAAGTTAGAAAAGTGTCAAATTTATTCAATATATGAATACTTTCCTTTTTGTTCGTTTTTGGTTCATAAAATTCTCATTCAACTCGGGGGTAGTAACACTGTTCGATCAGTCGAGGCCCTCTTTCGAAGAACAGAAAATACACCACCCGCGCGTAGGGGCATTCTGTTTTGTAACAATAGGTCGGCCGTTGCCTATTGAGAACACACGGTCGTTTGTATACAAAGACGCGTGACAATCGTAAGTTTTCTTCTGACGTTCTGCTCGCTTGGAAGATGCTGACACTAGAGTTTGGAAGTTGCTGGCTAATATGAGAATGCAAGAAGATGATGCTTGTAAGTAAATGACACTACAATATCATTTGTTCAGTACTGAATTAAAACTCGAAGTACATCCAAATTAGTGCGTGCGGTTGTCCATAATATAACAAATATACGTATTTATATTCTTTTTGATTATTATTATTATACACAAAACCTCGGTACGCTAATGAATTTCATATGAACGAACAATGATTAAAGTAAAGTGTCGATAAAAGGTGTCCGTTCGTTTTCCTACCCTGAGTGTGATATCGAGAAAAAATTGTGTACCAGAGTGACTACCAGTGTGTTAAGTTAACGACGTCAATCATAGAAGTTTTTCATCTAGGTTTGCCATGAGGCCTGAATGTGTTTCACGTCTTGTGTTGGAACATTGCAGGTTGTGTGGGGGTCCGGGTTTGAACCGGGGTCCTACGTAGGGGTTGCTTCCTTGGGGGTGAAGAGTGGTTTTGTCCGGGATATATTGACAGTGTCTTTTCTGCGTTTCCTTAAGCTGTCATCATAACGGACTAAATAGCGATTCGGATTAATCTGTTTGATGATTGCAATGGGAATCGAATATACCATAGAGAAGAACTTGAAAACTGCTGGCTGAGGAGTGAAATCTATCAAAAGTACCCTCTGGCAAGGGTAGTATTCTCTTTGGCGGAAATGTTTCTGAAAATAACGCTTCTGTATTTCAAACTTATGACATAAATCGTTATATGCTTGGGAACGAGCTATGTCCATAGTTTCTACGCGCTGTTGATTGGACATTTTGTCAGTGTATGTGCCTAGTTGTAAACCAAGTGGTAAATGGGGAACATAACCATGCAGGAGACAAAAAGGTGGAAAAGCATGCGAATGTGAAAGGATGTTATACGAGAACGTGACCATTGGTAGGTATAAACTCCATTTCTTGTCCATTATATAGGGTATCAAAATACGGACCAATGTCTGATGGTATCGTTTGACGGGTCCAAGAGTCTGGTGACTCAGAACATCTGAAAATTTAAGCTGTATTTTCAATTTCGCACGAAGATCTTTCATTATACTTGAAGTATTGGTGGATCTGCGGTCTAAATAAATCGTGAGTGGTATCCCATATTTAACGAACACGTGTTGGACTAGTGCGTCAGCAATAGACTTGGCATCGTTGATTTTTAAAGGGACGATAATGGTGAATATAGTGCCCAAATCTATAATGTTTAGGATAAATATGTGAGCGACTAGGGGGTTGGATCGGTCCGAGCACGCCTGCGAAGATGTAACTAAAAGGTGGCCCTTGAATCGGGTGCATTTGGAAATTTCAAATTTTCTTTCCTGTCTGGGACTTCACTCTTTGCAGATTTTGCAGATTTTAAAAACCATGGCTTTCATGTTCAAGAAAAATACACGTTGTAGTAACAAATTAAGCATTTGGGCGGCGGACGCATGGGCAGCACCGAAGGATGATTGGTTGGCTTCGGTAACTTCTTTGTGTTGTAGGCACAACGGAATACAAAGCAGGTATTTTGTCATGGTCTGTAGTCTGTAAATGCGATATAATTTACCATTTCGAATCACATACTGAGATGGAACGCGCCTGAATTTGGTATCCTTAGCTAAAAATGATTATGGTTGTCTTAGTGCATGGATAATTTTGAAAAAAATAGGGATCTTGACACTGTAATTTCGGTATTTCAAGTTGCTCCTAGTTTTGAAGAAGGCAGTCAATACATGGAAACTCTAAAGAATCTGCCACTGTAGCTTCAGCTTGATCGTCGGCTAATGAATTTTGACCTGATGGTATGTGGGTGATATCGAAATCATAATTTTCGTAAAATATCGACAAACGTTCGAGCTTACCATTAAGATTCTTTGCAGTCTTACTGTGACAAGTAGCTTTATTATCTGAATAAAGATGGAATAATTTTCTATACAGAAACAAATGAAAGGATTTGATCACGTAATAGGCTGCTGACATTTCCAGAGAAAATATGTCATATCGTGTTTCAGCATCTGTAAGTGCGCGTGAACAGTAAGCTACTGGGTATAGGAGATTATCGGGTCGATTTTGTAAGATACAGCTCCCGTAACCGGACTGAGAGGGATCCACCCATACATTGGATGTTTTTTGAACCGCGAAATGTTGTAGAACGGATGCAGTCTTGATGGCCTGAAATGCTGTTTCAGCTTGCTCGGTCTAACGAAAAATTTCAGGTTAACGTAATAACCGGTCGAGGGGTTTTGCAAGTATTCCAATACTGGACAAATGGCGTAGAAAGTTTGCAATGTCGAGAAATCACCGTTTGTCGTTTTGTTTTCGGGCGAGGAAACTGGACAATAGAGGATATTAATTTAGATGACATTCCCACAGTATTGACAGAGACGATTGAACCTAGGACCTCGAGTTGGGAGAATAGAAATTGTTCTTTCATTGTTTTGAGGACGATGTTGGCAGCACGTAAACGTTCAAACAATTCACGAATGACTGTAATACTTTCAGCATAAGACTTTGTATGTGTTTTCAAATCATCTGCATAGACCGACAAATATTGAGATGGTATGCCATCGGTAATGAGCTAAACGAGTGCGGAGAGCACGCTTTGCGAGCTTCGAAGTTCCATAGAACTGACGATGTATTTCCACGTTCCGAGGGAACTTACAGAAAATGCTGTGAGGTCCTCGGACTCTGTTGCAAGGAGTGTTAAATAAAATGCGGCGGAAATGTCGAATTTACTCAAAAATGATTTCCAGATGTATTAGAGATAACTTCGTCAATATTTGAGTAACTATAGGCGATATTATGGATTTTACTGTTCAAAAGGCGTAAGTCACTTAAGAATCGTAGGGAGGAGTCTGGGTTTTTGACCAGAAACACAGGGTGATTGTAGTGTGAAAAACCAATTCGTTTTATAATTTTATGACTTTCCATGGATTTCAATTGGGCACGCATTGCATGTCGGAGATGGAGCGGGACGGGGAATGGGCGAGCATAGACTGGGTTCGAATCTGTGGTAACTATTTTGTGTTCAAGCAAATGTGTAATGCCCGTACTTTTTTCTGTTCATGCGAAATAGTCACTGTATTCGTACACTAAATTTAAAATTTCTTGTTCTTGAGTTTGCTATAAAGCTGGATTATTTTTTATTTGAGAGGGGTCAACAAAATTGTTTGTATTGAGAAATACGCTTCTGAATATCGTATCGATGATGTGGAGTTAACTTTGACATCCATTCGGGGCAAGTAAGCTGTATCTCTGTTTGTTCTGGATCTTCCGCGACTTGTTCAGGGGAAGGTCACTGCTTCAACAATTTCACAAGGAAGGGGCTGCTCGATTTTCGTAAACCTGGGGAGCCTAACACCTTTGTTGCTGTTGTTACGAATAATTACATGAGTTTGATCTAGTGAAAAGTTACCTGTTGGTACCTGAACATTTTTCGTTTGCACTACATCCGGATTTGGTTCAAATAGAAGATACTTGTCTTCTTTACAAAAATTGACCAGAGAAATTGGTACAAAAGATTTTCTATGTGGATTCAATGTTATACGTTTTGTAGTAACAAAAGAATGATATGCCAGACGTGATATGCCAGCTGCTGACACCTGATTCGTGATGACCGACGACTCGGTTCGATGGTGATGATGATGCCGGTTTGAGATAAGCAAGGTCTTGCAGACGGTGAAAACTGAAATATATGTCAATTAATGAAATCTGTACCGAAACAAAAATGAATGGGTGATCTTTCGATTTAATAACCTTAAATTCCTAGAAATTTAACGAAAATAACTAGAGCCTAAAAACATATCCAACGTAACAATTTCTTTACATGTTAACTGTTCACCGTGAAAACCTTGAAGAATACTTAAGTGTTTTATACGCTTTGCATTGGTGGGTATCAGACGCTCATCAATTAGGGAACATTGACTTTCACAATCTAGGACGGGGGTGCAGTGAGTATTATTAATCTGAGCTTGGACGTAGTACAATGATCATGCTTAATAAATGGAACCTGTATATTATCAGCGCCCGTAAAACGGTTCCTGGCAATTGCTGGCCTGCTTAGTTTGAATTTGTATACTCAATTTGACGCAGTGTAATAGGTGCTCTACGCCCTCTAGCGTAATGGTTTGGTTTCTGGCAACGCCGGCAAACGATTCGATTGATTCGGGACGGGGCACCTGGATTTCGGTTTGTTTGATTTCGGTAATTATTCCTATTCGAATTTCAGTAATTCTGCCGCGGCAGCTGATGCTTGTTGTTACTGTGTGTGGGATGTAAGCGGGCGACCTCTCTGGGTGGAGTTACAATCGTAGCGCTGGTTATTATAATAGCGAGATTGTCCATTTTGATATTGTCGTGGACGGGCAGTACCTGCATAGGTCGGTTTGTTCAATGCCATGGCAAGATTGGACATCTGAAAACAATGGGTGTCTATATCTGACTGTGGACTGCAATATTTGTGTGACCACTGCTGATTGATTGTGTTTTGCAATTGATTGATTTGCTGCTGCAGTTGCGCGATTTCTGCATTATATGTACTCTGTGCAAAACCTGGCGGAAGCGTGGATGAAAGTATGGACAGCTGGGAAGCCGTTCCAGACTGTTGGTTATGGTACGCTGATTAGAACCTGACTGCTGGAAGGGAACGGTCACAGATTAGAACCTGACTGCTGCTGAGGACCTGTGCACAGATTCGAACCTGATTGCTAGGGATTCCTGCCCATTTGATGTAATTCTAACATTTCTTCTTCTCTCCGCTGATCAATTGATAAGGTTTTATGGGCAATGGCCTGGAGCGTGGAGATAAATTGTGGTATGGTGGTAATGGTTTTATCACTGACTTCTTGTAAGAGATGTAATATTAAACCCTTGATGATATGTAAGACAACTTGTGCTTCAGGCAAATCAGGAAGCAAAGATATAATCAATTGTCCCTTGGTTATGGCGTACGTATAGGGAGAACCGAGTAAAGTATGCCGTCTATTACGTATTATGTCACGCACTTAACCACCGTGTCACGGAATGTATTGACAATCTCCGTTTTAAGCTGGGCATAGAATTTGTTTGCGGATTCCGGGTCAAATTGAAGCAATCGAAGAAAATTATGGGCCGTATTTGATAGATGAAGAGACAGCTTTGCTTTCATCTGTGCCTCGGACCACGAGGCGGCCAGGGCGTAGGCCTCAGAATGCTGGAAGAAGACGCTAACTTGTGACAGGTCGATGCAATTGAATTTCGGCAAGGTATTATATGCGGTTAAAGCTTCTAGAATGTCCGCCACATTTTGGGGGAATTGGTGGATTAGCCATATCGGTTCTCGGTTTTCTAAAACTTTCAAATGTTAAACGCTCAAATAAATTTAAATATGGATCCGCACGAGTTTGAGATCTAGTAATGCGTCTGTTGGGCAAAAAGATGCTGCCAGTCATACACTGTTATAATGCAAACGACATGCGGCTGTGTGAATGACTGCTCTGAGAACGAGAACGAGAGCGGGAGAGAGGAAAACAAGTAATAAGAATTTATGCAACATCAGCAAGACAAGTCGTTCCTTCGAATTAAAACGAAAAAGCAGCTGAATGAAATGAATGCCACTTATACTTGAGTATATAGCAGTAGTATATTACAATGAAGCATGAGAACGAAGCCCGGATCTCGAGCCGAGTTTGGAAAAGACGTTATTAAAACCCAAAACACAAGGACTCCGCCATATTTAACCTTCGCGGTGTTATTGGTTATTTTGCATCTATTTGACTGTTTCTTACTGTATTCAGATCACAGGTAGGCGTAGCGGACCGGAATGCATTTGTTATAAAAAAGACAACATCAGTAAGTGACTATTTGTAGATATTTGACACACTTGGAGATACTTACTTTTCCCTGAAGAAACAACGTTAAATTACTCCTAAAAGACCTAACTACTTAATAATTATGGAAGGACTTGTTGATATAAGACATTGAAAAAAAGAACTGACATGTTACTATTTTATTTGACTACTTCGATGTTCGCTGGTTGACGAAAGAGCCAAGACTGCGCTCAAGATACTAAGTTCTATTTGGTTTTATTGATTTCTAATTTTGAGATAACACATTCATTTCACGTGATTTCTTTCTTTCAAAACTATGATGGAAACAGGACGGGAATATTACTTCAAATAGGGAGATGTAATTTTGGGAATCGCTCTTATGTGTCTTTCCCTTGAAATGTGTTTTCCAAATTACACACATACCAATGTTCACTTGTTGTTCGTTCTAGAACAATCTTTGATCACGTATTTAAAATACTTTCGTGCCTCATTATTAGTTAATACATTTTTTATTTCACTTGCATATTTTTGATGTGGGGATTTTCTCATATAAAGGAAAAGGAAGAAGCCTTTGATTTTTTTTTTCATTTTATGTGATGTTGTGGCCTCCAGGTAAGAAAGGTCTTGTTTGTCCATTTTTGCTTTGGGAAAATATTACCATTCTAACCTAGGAGGAGACACGTTTTACGAAACGTTCTCTTGTTAATTATTTGTTTTTCGTTGTCCTTTTCTGTTTGACGAGAATCATAGTGACAATGAATTCCCGTGGTTTGTTGGAAATCTTTGTGATGTAATTCTTATAGACAATATGTTTTTCCTTTGCAAATGGCGTCACATTTATAAATGGATTTATTCATAATTTGTGTATCCATTGAAGGGCAGATTTTGCCTTTAATTTCGTTTCAATATTCTTATAATTTTACCTGTTATAGTATTTTACTCTCCTCACTCGAATATATATATATATATATATATATATATCCCAACCCGTCTGGTCAGCGTGGGAGCAGTAGACCAACTCCTCCCTTCGGGGAGAGGCCTCATCCACTAGTGGATTGAATATGGCTTGATTTATTATATATATATATATATATATATATATACGTATATATATATTCCGACGAACATCGGCAAAGTATCATGGTAGTACATGGTACACGACGGCACGAAAATATTTTGCAGTTTCTTTAGTAGGAGTAAGAGATAACCTCATCTATAGAGCTACTTAAGTTTCGTCGGACATGCCTATAATAGTTTCCGGAAAATATGGGGAACAGGGTTTTCGGCACTTATGTGCATAGAAATATGTGGGAGAAGACACTAAGTTCCCGATGTTTTCCGTTAACTATTATGAGCTCTTTAAACGAAGCTTATTTAACCCTACAACATATGAAATGCTAGTTGTGACATCATCTACCCTTCATCCAGAAATCGCGAAAAACTGTTCCCTCCCATAGACTTCTGTGTCCTCATATATATATGAGCTCCTGCGTACCCTAGTCGGTAGCCCGCTCGACTTCAGTGCGAGAAGTCCCGTGTTCGATTCCCGGTAGGGGCTAAAAAATTTCGGTGTCGATCCAGCATCGTGAGGAGAATTGGGGAGCTGCTATGAATAAAAGACAGTGGCGATCACAGGGAAAGCTTCGGCTTTCCTCTCCCAACCCGTCTGGTCAGCGTGGGAGCAGTAGACCTTTGGGGAAAGGCCTGATCCACTTGTGGATTGAATATGGTTGTGATTTATTATATATATATATATATATATATATATATACTGTATATATATATCAGATTCAGCCGTTTACTATCCACTGCTGGATGAAGGCCTCCCCCTTTTCTTTAGACATATTTCGGTCTGCTGCTATTCTCATCCATGTACCTCCTGAAAAACGTTTGATTTCATCTACCCATCTTACACTTGGACGTCGTCTCGGTCGTTTCTTTTCTCTAGGAATCCATTGTAGTACATTTGTCGTCCACCTTCCATCTGTTCGTCTAGCTATGTGACCCGTCCATTTTCACTTCGTCTTGTTCGCAGTCTTGATTACATCCTCTACCTTTGTTTGTGCGCGAATCCATTCACTTGTCTTCATGTCTTTCCTGGTTATTGCTAGCATGTATACCTCCATTGCTCTTTGTGTGTCTTTCAGTCTTTGAGTTGTTTGCGCACTCAGTGTCAAAGTTTCACAGCCGTACATCATCACGGGTGAGACACATTGATTATAAACTCTAAGCTTGAGACACATTGGTAGTTTGCTTTTGAAAATAAAGCGTAGTCTTTCAAACGAACTCCACGCTACTTTACATCTTCTATTTCTTTCATCAATCAACTTAGCTTTCGATATTTTGAGCTGGCCTAGGTAAACGTACTCATCAACTATTGTTTCTGCGTTAATCTTTACTTCCTTCCTCGCAGCATGCTGATTGTACATTACTTTTGTTTTACTTAATTTCATATTAAGGCCTATTTTCGAATTCTCATTACTCAGTTCTTCCATTCTGGTTTGTAGTTCTTCTGCACTTGAAGCAAACAGACTATATCATCGTAGGTTATGAAGATATTCCCCATTAATTTTAATTCCAACTTCATCCCAGTTTAAATTTTGGAACACTCTCTCCAGGACCGCGCAAAACAGTTTTGGAGAAATTGAATCTCCTTGCCTTACCCCCTTTCCAACTTTTTTTTTTACTTTCTTGATGTAGTCTAGTGACAGATGTGGCAGTTGAATAAATGTTTCGCAGTAACTTGATGTATGCACTTTCGATGCCTTGATGTTCAAGTGATTTAAGTACTGATGCCAAGGAGACCGAATCGAAAGCTTTTTCGAAATCTATGAATCCCAAACATAGTGGTAGTTCATATTAATTAGTCCTTTCCATAACTTCATTCAATGTTTGTATGTGGTCCATTGTGCTAAATCCACGACGAAATCCGGCTTGTTCCCTTCCCTGGTTAAAATCTAAGTCTCGTTCAATACGATTCAAAATAACTTTCGTGAACATTTTGTATAGGACTGACAGTGAACTAATTGGTCTCTAGTTTTCGACGCGTTCTTTGTCCCCTTTCTAGTATAACAGAATGATAACAGCATTATTCCAACTTGAGGGTATTTCTCTCTTCCTCAGACACATCGAGAATAATTTAGCAAGTTCCTCTTTCATTTTTGTACCTCCCCATTTAAACATCTCTGCTGTGAGTCCATCTTCTCCTGGCCATTTTCCGTTCTTTATCACTCGAGGTACTTTATCCACTTTTTCTTTCATTACGTTTGGGACTTCTACGTCGTTTTCTTCTGAGTCTTCGTTTCCTAGTTCTTCCTCGGAGTAGTACAGTTCACTGTAGAAATTTTCAAATATGTTTATGATTTCTTCCTCATATAGTGTTACGGGTGGTCTCTTAACTGCAATTATTTGCTTTTTCCCTATCAAGAGCTGCTGTTTGGCTTTCTTCAGGCTCTTGTAATCCTCTCTTGTTTTCTAACAATATCTTCGTACATTCTCTCTCATTTTCTTCCTTACGGTTTTATTTAGTTCTATGTACTTAATCCTCTTGATGCCATTTTCTTCTTTCATTCCCTTCTTTTCTTGATCAAGAATTTAGTTTCTTCTGAGATTTTGCTCTCGTTTTTCTTTCTGGTGCCTGCTATTTCCTTGGCTGATTCTCTTATTATCTCAGTCAGTATTTTATTTCTGCTATCGATGTCTTCTTCATCCTCTAACTCTTCCAAGGCACTGAATCTGTTGCTTAGTTCTCTTTCGAATGTCTGTCTGTCTCTAACTAGATTTTGAGATCTGTCTCTCCAGATCTAAAAATGGCGGTTTTCCTCTGATAAGCTTCTTTCTCTCAAGTCTAGTATTTAGTTTCAGCTTACATCTCACCATCCTATGATCACTCGAGACTTTGAAACCGTTCAGAACAGACACGTCTTGCAGATTTTCCCTGTTTTTCGATAGAATATAGTTTATTTCGTTTTCGGTCCCATTTGGGCCTTTGCATGTCCACTTCCTCTGGGGCGCCTTCTTGAAAAATGTATTGGAAATGAACAGTCTGTTGGCTTCTGAGAATTCCACTAACTTCTCTCCTCTCTTGTTTCTCTTGCCAAATCCAAAGTTTCCCACTTTCATGTCACTGCTCTGCTTGGCTCCTACTTTCGCATTGAAGTCTCCCAATAATTTTGTGATGCGATTTGATACTATCCTAAATCTTCGGTATCTCCTCGTATAGTTCTTCGACTTTCTCCTCCGGCTGTGAGGTTGTTGGAGCATACACTTGTATAATTTCCATACTGTGTCTCTTGTTTATCTTTATTACTACCAGTGCGATTCTATCTGAAATTCCTTCTATTTCTGTTGTCCGTGTCTTCAGGTCCTTATTAATTATAAAGCCAACGCCTGTCGGTTTTCCAGTTTCTGTTCCTTTCAAGTAGAACGTGTGCCCTGACGGTAGTTCCAACTGTTCTTGAAACTTCCTCCACACTTCTGATAGTCTTATGATGTCCCACTTAATCTACTTAAGTTCATTCTGCAATTCTTCTAATTTGTCCTCTCCTGCAAGTGACTGACAGTTGAGAGTCACCACGTATAGGTCCGTTCCTGTTGCCGTGTCGGTATCCTGGCAGTCTACAGTCCAAACCCGGGCATTTTGACCCTATTACTTCCTGCATAACTGACCGCTGGCGTTGCCAGCTGCATTCCGTTCTCCGGTCAGTGAGGTCATCCGAAGCTGTTTCCTTACTTGTACTATCATGTATAAAGAAAGGGGGTGCTGACATTTGACTCATCACGCTGTCAGCTAATGCGGGTTGGTGAGCAGCCCATCCATGTTCATTCGCCAAGCAGTTGCTTAGGTACTAACAGGCCCCACGACGTGAACGTATGGATTGACCATTAGGTGTCTACCCTGGTCGGTTCCCTTAAGCCTTAGCAAGAGAAATTAAGGGGTCTCCTCCCAGTTATATATCGAAAGTTAGTTGAGATCACCGCCTACCTTACTCATGAATAGGAAAATTCTGTCATCTTCCTAACACTTCCATAGTGATATCAAGAGTCGAAAATGGTTTCTTGCCGATGTTCGGCGGAAAAAAAGATTGTTTTGCCCAGGACGAAGACTACGTTCTTGCCCTACATATTTCACTTGGTCGCATTTGAGGCACTCAGCCTATGGAGAATGGACATAGCTCTTTACTTGTAGGTAGGATATATATGACGTACTATTCGTGTAAAGTCATTAAACTTAGTAAACCATATTACGAGAAAAATATGCAGAAAGTTAATGTGTATAAAGCGGTGGGTGAATAAACTCGCCTGAATGACGCTTTAGGTACTAATGAGGTACTAATGAGTAACATCAATGAGCTTAAACCACATAAACAAGTGATTAAGTTGATAAATAACACGGAATTACAAGCAATAGGTTCGATAGATATCGCAGTTAAGTATAAATCCAAAGATACTTTGTTCTTTTCTGGTAGTTAAAACAGATTTACCTAACATCATACTTGAAAATGAAAGCTTAGAAGTGCTATTTCCTAAATGGGAGTTTGAAAAAGAAAAGAATGTGTCTCAACTACCAACTTCAAGTAAATAATATCCAGAGTGATAATTCAGCTCTTATTAAATATGGCTCAAAAAACATAAGTGTACAAAATCAAATAGTATCCTAGTTTCCTAATAGTTTCCAATGGGAAAAAGATTCGTACAGAAAACTAATTACACAAAATGTAATAAGACATTATATAATCAAGATCATGAGTTATCTAGAAATACTGTAAAATATACGTAATTGCATTTAATACACATTTTTGTACTTTTCAATGATTTCCAGATGATTTCAATGCAGTTATACCAGAAAAGTATAGAATTTCAAATTTATGTTGCAATTAGAACGTGGTTTTCTGAATGCCTCCATTTTTTTTTTTTTTTTTTTTTTGCGTTCTTCCACGTCCTAGTTTCGGGCGATTTTGAAATTTTCTAATATTACTGAGCTAATACATTCAAGAAAGGTAAAATTCTAACATAGTTTCAGACTTCAAAATCTCGTGGTCAGGCCACTTAAGGTAAACTTTTGAAGTCTTAGACGTTTCTCCTTCATACTCTAATTGAGCTACGAAAATTACTTTTATTTTTCCAGAATGAAGTTTAAAGTTTAGTCTTTAATTTCAGCTTTCCTGTATAGGATAGCTCAAGCCAAGGACAGACCATTTCAATACCTATAACTTGCTTTTTGAATTGTGCGTTTGTCTCTTCTGGTTGAAGAGATATTTCCATTTTCGTAAATATTAATTTTGCTCAACTTCAGCAACGGCTTTAATTTCCACTACGGAGAGGTAAACATTACTTACAGCCTGCTTTTGTTATGTGTTTACGCTAGAGAACAAGCCACCAAACAATCAGTTTTCAGAAATAATAATGCAACCAGTGTATGATGCATGATGATTTACTAGGGATGAACGCGAAAATGATATATATATATATATATCTAAAAAAAAAAATAATCTTTAAGAAATATTTACCTCTCCGTAGTGGAAATTAAAGCCGTT